>MDKI01172692.1:0-17383 GCA_005239505.1 Nicotiana paniculata | reverse complement strand
CAATTGATAGAATCAAAACAGACAGTGTTACAAATCTCCTACAAAAAACATCTTTAATTACAAGAATAGATACTTTCTAAAAAATGTTTGTTTTGAAAGTACTTGTAGGATTTGAAGTAATTTTGATATCTAAATTCACTGAATTATCTAAGTTCATATGATATACTAGTGAAGTTAAACATTTGGTTTTTATTTCCTAAATAAGCAGCTTTTATTCTCTCTTTCCTGTCAAAATTATCAAAGAATTATTTCCTGTATGTAGGAATCAAAGGGGCTTTACTAGTATCACAAACCTTGTTGTTGCAAGAAAACTCCCAAAAGGTGAAAAGTACGCGGAATGAATTGGACCGCCATGTCTAATAGTTGTCAATGATTTTGGTTGCTCTCTGCTAATAAACCTCAAGTCCCACACAGAGAAAGTCCTGTCTGCAGAGCTTGTAACTACAATATTAGGATCATATGGCTTGCAATGTATCGTATTGATTCTCTCTTCGTGCAATCTCCATAATGATAATAGTGTGCTAGCCCTTACATCAAATACTTTTAACACTCCAACTTCGTCACCAAAATATAAACAGTTTACGTCCTCTATTCGATGACATATGGAATATATTGCATGAGTATCCTGATATACCTCTCTGAAAGCCTCCTTTTCAACATCCAGTAACATAATACGTTGATCATAACTTGAAGTAAATATCTGCTAGCATATATTTAAGTAAAGTTGTTGAATGTCAGACAAATTAACTAATATATATGATCAATAACCGTAGTACTAAAGACATGACGATGATGTTATATATGAAATAGCTCATTTGCAGTACATGAATATAATAGCTTTTCATTTTCATTGTCAGTTCTCATATATTTTGGGTTTTAGATAGGTTATTATTACAATTGTCAACACAACTTTTTAAAGTCATAAAAGAAAGAAATTTAAAGAGGAAAAGTAATATCGAACTTTAAAGGCTTTACGCCAAGCATTATTAATGAAATTATATGTCACGAAAAAGAACTGGAATTAGGTATGAAATTCATTGCTAATCTATCACTAAATAGTCTATAGCTAATAAGATTTTTTTGATAATCCGTCGTGAAATAGGATTAGCAACCGACTCTTTTAGTTTAGCAACAGAATTTGTCCGTCGCTAATTCCTATTTTATTTTATTTTTGTACTCTTTCTACTTCACCATTTTGATAAGCCAGCTAAGATAATGCAGCAAGATTTCAATTTCCTACTTATGTCTATATATATAGTCGGGCATGTATTTTATTTCTAACAGATGTAGCGTAAATTCATTTTCTTTCTTTAGGGGTACTTACAAAAACATTATAAAGCTACAGCTTGTTCGCACCAATTACTAGTTAGCAGAGAAATTTGAAGATTAATATAATCCGACAGACAATTAAAAGTACAAATCTTAATTAAGTAATAATAAAAATAGAAAACAAAACAGACTAGTTATCACCTTCAACATGGAGAAGGGCTCAATTGTGATTCCGGATATTTTGGAATGGTGAGGACGATACTGATAAATTCCATTCTCCCCGTTCTCCTCTTCAAAATCCACGTTCCATAGCCCAAAATAGCCAAGCTCATCGCCTACAACAATTACTTTCACATTGGCTGCGGGAAGAAACTTCACATCTGAAATGGCACCTTTCACCACTTGTGTTCTTCCGTTGGGGTTCAACTCTAACCTTTCCAGTTCAACTTGCCGATCAGTAAGTGTTGTATCCAAAAGCGGATCATTTCTCAAACTTCTTATTGTTTTAACCATTCCATCGCACGATAACGCGTCACAGGTAGAAGACTTTTTCGATAATTTCCTTGCGTCAATTTTATCAATGAGGCCATCACTCAATTCTGGTAGCATTCCTTGACTTCTACGAGATATGCGGCGAATAATACTTGTCGCTTCAACTTCATCTCTACAATCGAATCGAATTCATCATACACGTAAAATTAATCAGAACTGGAAAAAATATGCATGTCTATCTTCTGGTTCGTGGTACTGAATAATTAAGAGTTTAATAGTAAAACAATGTAAACAATACTGATAGATGTTAATTATTTTGGAGAAATAAAGAGATATATAGAACCTTTTGCTTCTTTGCCGCTTGGAAGCTGCTCTTTCGTTATCTCTCATTGATAATTGATAATGATTAAGTGAACACGAGAAAAGGTCACTCAACAAACAAAGGAGAGGAGAGATGCAGGAGTTGAAAGGAGAGGAGTAATTAATATTTCTTAAATTAAATCAAAAGTTGGTAGGAGAGAATACCAGAAGTCACTTCATTAATTGGCTGAATCTTAATCAGTTCATGTCATGCCTCCCAAAGAAGTTCACAAATGAATGAACATAAAGCAATTCCTCTTGGGAACAGATTAACTCGTTACGTTTATATTAAAACTAGTGAAATTACCCGCGCATTTAATTTTATATGTTGGTGAATTCAAAAACATAAAATAGTATTTAATATCAAAAGTAAAGCTTAAATAAACTTCATTTAAATAGTTAGATTATCTTTAAGAAAGGAAACACTTTCCAGTAAATAATTAACGGCCTTTTTTAGAATTCAGAAAACTAAAGATTTTGGATTCACAGAATATGTATAAATTTTTTGTCCAGAATCCACTTTTTTTTAGAATTCAGAGCCTATAAACTCAAGATTCTGGATCCGCGAATGCTTCTACCCACATACATACTTTACCTTTGCCTGTGGCACCAGCAAGTGTTCCAACCATATAAGGATGAGCAGCCAAACGGTATGGAACAGTAGGCATATCATCACTTTGTAAAGTACACACAACCTTCTTCTCAACAGTAGAAATGATATCGACTCCATTTTTGTCATCATCAATCTTCTTTTCAACGTTATTAATATTGTCATCAATCACCTCTACTTTTTTGAGCTTTCCTTTTTCTTTTATGCTTCTGCTTTTCCTGAAACTTGCCAATGTACTCCTATGAGTCATCCCAGCCCCAGAGTCCTCGATATGTTCCAAAAGTGGATTAGATATTTTACAAGAAAATGGCTCTTTAAAAATGTAATACAGTTTTCTTGTGAACTTGAAAAGAATTTATGTTAGTTACCTTAATGTGGAAATATATTCACCATTTAGGTTGTTGTCGGGTATCAGGAACTTCTCCTCATAGTTTTCTCCTCCAAATATACCAATAGTATTTTCCAAGCTGTGTTAAACTTGAAATTACCAACGTAACTACTGATCAAGGAGATACCAAACAGTTGATAGAATCAAAACAAACAATCAAGTTTCTCAAGAAAAGTAAGCAGAAGAACAAAACTGATAAGAGTGGTTTGATGCTTTTACTATGAAGACCTTTCACTCTTAAAATTTCCTACAAGAATATATGCTTTCTAAAAGCATTAACAATATTCTTTTGAAGCATTTCACTATCAAATATTTGTTTTGAAAGTACTACGATTTTAAGTAATTTTGATATCTAAATTCACTGAATTAACGAATTTCATATGACATACTAATGAAGTTGAACATTTGATTTTTATTTCCTAAATAAGCAGCTTTTATTCCCTCTTTTCTGTCAAATTCTTAAAGCATTTCCTGTATGTAGGAAATTAGGAATCAAAGGGGCTTCACTAATAGCACAAACCTTGTTGTTGCAAGAAAACTCCCAAAAGGTGTAAAGCATGCGGAATGAATCGGACCGCCATGTCTAATAGTTGTCAATGATTTTGGTTGATCTCCGCTAATACTCCTCAAATCCCACACAGAGAAAGTCCTATCTACCAAGCTTGTAACTACAATATTAGGATCGTCTGGCATGCAATGTATCGTATTGATGTTCTCTTCGTGCAATCCCCATAATGATAATAGTGTGCTAGCCCTTAAATCAAATATTTTTAACACTCCACAACTTCATTACCAAAATATAAACAGTTTACGTCCTCTACTCGATGACATGTGGAATATATTGCATAAATATCCTGATATACCTCTTTGAAAGCCTCCTTTTCAACATACAGCAACGTAATACGTTGATCATAACTTGAAGTAAATATCTGCAAGTACATATGCAAGAAAAGTTGTTGGATGTCAAACTAATTAACTACTATCAATAACCACACTAGAGACATGAAGATGATGTTATATATGAAAATTGAAATAGCTCATATGTTGTACGTGAATAGCTTTTCATTTTCATTGTCAGTTCTCACATATTTTGGGTTTTAGTTAGATTATTATTACAATAGTCATCAAAAAAATTTAAAGTCCTAAAAAAAATTTAAAGAGGAAAAGTAATATCTAACTTTAAAGGCTTTATGCCAAGCATTACTATGAAATTATATGTCACTAAAAAAACAGGAATTAGCTATGAAAGTTATTGCTAATCTATCACGAAATAGCCTGTAGCTAATAAGATTTTTTTATCATCCGTCAGGATTAGCACCCGATTCTTTAGTTTAGCAACTGAATTTGTCTGTCGCTAATTCCTATTTTTTGTTGTACTTTCCACTTCACTATTTTGATCAGCCAGCTAAGATAATGCAGCAACAATTCAACTTCCTACAAGGTGACTACTTATGTGTAAATATACGGATAGTCCCCACATATATTTAATTTCTAACAGAGGTAGTACAATTCTTTTTCGTTCTTTTGGGTACTTACAAAAACACTATAAAGTTAAAGCTTGTTCGCACCAATTACTAGTTAGCAGAGAAATCTGAAGATTAATATAATCCGACAGACAACAGTATGAATCTTAATTAAGTACTCATAAAAATAGAAGAGCAAAACAGTGTTATCACCTTCAACATGGAGAATGGCTCAATTGAAATTCCAGATATTTTGGAATGGTGAGGTTGAAACAGATAAATTCCAATGTCCTCGTTCTCCTCTTCAAAATCCATGTTCCATATCCCAAAATAGCCAAGCTCATATCCACAACAATTACTTTCATATTCACTGCAGAAGAAACTTCACAGCTGAAATGGCACCTTTCACTATCTGTGTTCTTCCATTGGGGTTGAACTCTAACCTTTCCAGATCAACTTGCCAATCAGTAAGTGTTGTATCCAATAGCGGATCATTTCTTCTCAAACTTCTTATTGTTTTAACCATACCATCGCGCGAAAACTCCTCACAAGTAGAAGACTTTTAGATAATTTCCTTGCGTCAATTTTATCACTGAGGCCATCACTCAATTCTGGTGGCATTCCTTGACTTCTACGAGATATGCGGCGAATAATACTTGTCGCTTCAACTTCATCTCTACAATCGAATTCATCATACACATAAAATTAATCAGAACTGGAAAATGATATGCATGTCTATCTACTGGTTCGGGGTACTGAATAATTAAGAGTTTAATAGTACAACAATGCAAAACAGTACCGATTGATGTTAATTATTTTGGAGAAAGAACGAGATATATAGAACCTTTTACTTCTTTGCCGCTTGGAAGCTGCTCTTTCGTTATCTGCCATTCTAATGATCAAGTGAACACGAGAAAAGGCCACTCAACAAACAAAGGGGAGGAGAGATGCAGGAGTTGAAAGGAGAGGAGTAATTAATATGCCGTAAAAATCAAAAGTTTGTCGGAGAGAATACCAAAAGTCACTTGATTAATTGTCTGAATCTTAATCAGTTCCTAACATGCTTCCCAAAGAAGTTCACGAATGAATGAACATAAAGCGATTCCTCTTGGGAACAAATTAGCTCGTTACATTTGTATTAAAATCCTTTTCTACTTGTTAAAGCATACAATGGAAAAGGCACTAGAACAAACTGCCTGCCAAGTTTGCCTTAACAGCAGATTGAGCATTGCACATTCGTCATGCTTCCCCAGAACAATAAATGCTATGCTCAATCTGCTGTTAAGGCTGGCCAGTACAAGCACATTCTTCATCATTCCCTAGATCCACTGTTCAGAATTTTGAGGACTTGGGTCTTCTTCCACATTCAGATGGGAGTTGGAAACTACCTCCCCGAAGGTAGTCCGAGCTTGCCTTAAACTTAGACAAACACTTCAGAAAACCACAAAAATAAGAAACAGAAGCAAAAGCTATTGAAAGCTCTATCCCCGATCAACGTGTAAATCTTTCCCATTTCCATCGAGCTTAATTTCATATATATTGTCCAGAGCTTCACCCCGAGAGAACCCTAAGATTAGTGCAGATTAATAGTATTTTATATGCTAATTTGATTTCTATTAGAGGTTTATTAACTCATTTTCCTCTCTAGTTCGATGTAGGTGCTTGGAGATGTTATTGAGTCCCTTGCTGGGTCGATCTTCATTTCAGAGCATGCAAACTCTTCTGGAACCATTGATTACACCTCATATAAATAAACATCCAAAAAACCAGTCACTGACTAAGAAACAGCAAGTTTTATCTTATGAACTCCAACACCAAAATTCTCTAAGGTCAATATGCAAAGTCGCCAATCATGTATATATAAACATCTCCCAAAGGCAAAAACAAAGCCTTCAATCACCAAAGCTAATATCATCACAGGAGGTGAGAACTGCTTTGCTTACCGTCTAAAATGCAGCTTCAATATAGATATAAAGCCTTCAGATAAGTAGCTCTGCAAGGGTTGGCAACATCACTTTCATCCTGGATATTCTTCACTTCAGTTGTAGCTCAAAAATGATTTGACTGAAGTAACCGCATGCAATCTTTATCATTCACATATATCAGCCAATTCAATGTCATACTGGAGCCATGAGTCTGGCGGTACTGGAGGCCTAGCCTATTTCCCGAAGCTGCATCGACAAAAGGCATGAATACAGAAACTTTTTAAGCGTTGGAATCACAACAAGGAAGTCTAAAAATGTGCATTTTCAGCAAGGACTTGTATATAACTCATATATGGTGGAACAACGAGTTTTCCTTTTTCACCAACAGGCAAACCTGAACAACTTGTAAGGTTATAGTTCAGCAACGCCTAAGGGACAGTAGAATAGAGTGCTTAAGATATAAAGGAAATAGTTTCAGTCTATGAAAATGATTACCTTCAATGACAATGTTCATTGTTCAACACCTTTACCATTTTCTTGTCACCTGATCAAAGACAGGCAAAATAAATTTGAAGAGATATTTATGTACAGATATCAAAAGTTTTCAGATGGGGCTTACCTTGCCACTTCTTACATTCTTGAAATCATTTATACCTCTCAAGAAGAAAATTTAAAATCAATTTTGCCTCTTCAGATTCATCTTTGCACTATCCACTTTCCTC
Source organism: Nicotiana paniculata (assembly GCA_005239505.1). NCBI lineage: Eukaryota > Viridiplantae > Streptophyta > Magnoliopsida > Solanales > Solanaceae > Nicotiana > Nicotiana paniculata. The sequence goes on along the minus strand of MDKI01172692.1, from coordinate 10,154 downwards.
CTCCTCGTTGTAGTTTATTCTCTGCTATTACAAAATCTACCAGACCCTTCTTTTCATTTCCTGCTTAGAATGTTACCTGGCCATTCTTTTTTGACGGAACCAAGGAGGTGGATTATTGATGCAAATCAAAAGTAAGCAACTCAACCTTGATTTGGGTTCTTCTAATATTCTCCACTCGTAATGAAAGTATAACGTTTAGGTAAATTCAATTATTGACGTCTGCCCTTTATTCTTCTTTTGATTGTTTCAGGCTTGAGAACTTAAACTCTCTTATCTCATGGATACTGGTCATTGTTCAGAAGGCTTCTTATAGTCTGTCCATTAAGATGTATTGCACTGCTATGATTTATGTGATCATTCTGGTTATCCTGTGTCTATGAACTCACAGGAAGCAAAAAAAGGTATTAACAAAAAGGATGTTCTACAAATTAAGAGCCAAAAAAGAAGAATATAACAACCTAGAATGAAAAAACGGACAAAAACTTCCAAAAAGAAACGGCACAACAAAATAAAACGAAGAACAGAAGGAAAAGGCCCAGCATAGTAATCTACCCGAGTATAAGTTACTCTCAGCTGACAGGATTTACAACATTTCATATCATTACTCTCCCTTAACTTCGAGCGGGAAAGATAGTGATAAAAGTATTTCAGTGCAAGGGTTACCACAACAATGAGGACCAATATTGGTAAGAACAAGCATCAGTCGAAATGGGAGTTGGCTTATGGTAATTCTAGTCGAGGAATGAGTCATCCCCAGAGAAATAATGAAAGCGATAAATTGAGCCAAATTTACCACACAGACGGTGCTTTGAGAAGCCTTACCTTTCTTTTGTCCTTACTGGTGGAACCATTCTTGCAAACATCTAGCAGATAATTAAAGCTCTAAGTCAATGAGAACTCCACTTGTTCATCATGGCGCAAATAGTGCACAGCGAGAGGAAACAAAAGATGAATGTTGGATAATGGATGGTTAAGTATTGCTGTAAGAGGATAATCTTGACAAGTGCAAATAAAAGGAACCTTTTCTGTAAGCTTCAAATCCCCCATAGGACCTTTTCAAGAGCTGACGGTATGAACATATCTATGTGCCTTTAACTCACACAAACAATGCCCAATCAAATATACTAAGACAACAAAATTGCATCACAGTCAATGTATCAAAATAAGAGCATTTAGTAAAAGCTCAAACAGAACATGACTAAAATTTTAAAAATTGTTATTTGAGTTCAGGAGCAAAACACATTCATTTGCTATAGAAGTAAATGAGCGCGCGCTAACCTAATAAGACTTACTCAAGAAACATACAGAATCTCCAGAATTTATTTGCAAACTTAAGTAAATACAAGCCTTTAGTGTATGGATTATGTGAAGGTTCCTGTCTCCTTAGAACTCAACGATATAGTACAAGCCTATGAACAGAAGGTAAGGTCGTATGAGGTGCACATTCCTGATGCTTCAAAAGACCACCAAGGTCCAAACTCTAAGGAACCAATATCCTAAAGGTTCCAAACCTTCCAAAAGTGATAGGTATGTGTTGCTTCTTGACATGAAAGCTCCACAAGCACACAATTAGGGATATCCTAGTTTCCTTATATATAGTTGGCCAAATACATAAAAGCCATGAAGAGACTATATCTTTTTTCAGCTGAGAAAGTTGAATGATGTTATGGTACATACTAAGATATGATATGCTATGCACATGGATTTCTTCCTGCTAACATTCTTACAACTATTATTCGTTTACTCTTAAATCAAGCTCTTTCTAACTACAAGTATCGTAAGTTCTACAAACGTGATATTTCTACTATCTAATTCCATGATGGGAGGGAAGGGAGATTGGTAGAGTCAAATCACATAACTGCCTGGAGATACACCAATTATCGACTATGTATAGATCTATCACATGCTTTAAAAACAAGAAGTGAATCTTCAAATCTGAATAAGTTGGTTCACTATCAAAAGATAGGCAACCCGGCTATTGACACTCTGCGTCTTAAAAATTGATATGCTGCGACGAAATATCTAATAATCTACTCAAGTAGGTTAGTTGATGCATTTCATATAAACAATAGGCTCATGAACCAATATATACCTATATTAACTGTTCAGAAGAATGAGAAGTTCTTTCAACTACTAGAAATATCTACTGCAAACGCAGTATCACTTGCAATATGGCTGATAAATTTACCAATTAACTTATAATGCAAAAGCTAAACTGACCATACCTTCTTTTAGCAAATCATAAAGAGTGACCATATCAACACCACGTAGAAAAGGCCCTTCCCACTTAATAATTGATACCGTGCCTAATAGATCGAATCACAGGATTCACTAATTATCCAAAAAAGTAACAGCATGAGAAGCCAGATAAAATTATAATCAACTGTTACTTTATGTTAAGCTTGTTAACACAAACCCAATATCAGGTTTGTACTCCCAAATCCAGTACAGCTTCGCAATCTGACTACCCAAATAGAACAGGTTAGTTTTGGTTGGAGATTCAATCCTTATATCAGAAAACCAGATCCCCTAATAACTAAAGTGCATGTTCAACCAATTCAAGAAAAATATTATTTATTAACCTAGAAATACAATTGAGTACCAACTAGTAATTAGACATCCTAAAAAGAGTAACACCAATTCGAAAATTGCAACAGATAGAAACTAATGTCGGGAGCTAAGAAACAGACAATAGAAGAATTGAGAGCATTTAGCGGCATCGGGTCCGTTGAGGATTGCGGTCCAGCAAGGAGCTTACCGTTTGACTAATATCACCTTAAACTTTTTTTCCATTACATTGCTAAGCGCAGAGTTCATAATGGTGTTGGTTTAGAATACACAGTAATTCAATTTTGTTCAAACCACAATTCAAATACATGCTTTCAAGAATCTACTCCTGAATGTGCACGTAAATAACAGGTCCTAATATTAATATGCATGCACAGAATCAACCAAGAAAATATCCACACAAAAAAAAAAAAAAACGTGCTCATCGTACTTCATACTGAAGATTTGGTTAGACGTAACAAAGAAAGAGAAAGAAAAAATCACAAGAAAGTAATTCTATAGAATGTCGGATGGTTTTTTTTTTTTGTCACTTCAAAACAAAGTCCCAAAAATTGCATTGTACAACAGCTAAAAAATTAGAATATCCACAATGCCCCTGCACCACCCATTGCCATCTAATATAGTAGTAAAATGTCAAAAGATGTAACTGACCCCCAAAATGTGCCACCTACCACTGAGACCTATTGTCCATAACACTATGCATCGAGCTTTTTGCTATTAACTTCTAGTCCATGAATACCTTGAGACGGAGCCATATCTTAAAGTTCATGGAGGAATTCCCAGTATTTGTTTAGCATATGATCATCTGGATGTACTTGATGCCACTTGCCCGTACAAAATATTGCATATGCATCAGCCGCATACCTGGAAAGTTAAGAGAAACAAAAGAGCTGTCAAGTCAGTTTCTCTTTGTGATGACAAGTTAAAATCCATTAGTTGTGTGCTACTGTGCGAAGCTCATTGTATATATTCCCTACTTGCCAATGCCATGCAGTTGCGTCACATGAGTCCAATCTTCTCCCAAATATTCTTGAGAGAGCTTTTGAATCATCCGTGCTCTTTTTTTATGTATTCCTAAAGGTCGTATCAACTTTTCAATATCCTCCGGAGCAACCTCTGTAGCAGCCGCAGCATTTGGACAGAATGTGAAAAACTCTGATAGGACTCTGCGAACCTATTGCGTTGTGGGCAAGTGTTAGTAGGAATCCATATCCAAGAAACATCTCTGGGAAGCTGAAACGGAACTCAGATATTCTTTCAAATAATATTCAGTATACTTATAAGTAGAATCCTGGGAACAAAGCTATTACACCAAATTTAAGACTCAATAAATATATAGCTCTCATGCTTTTTCAGGAGTATTTGCGCGATTCACTTCTAGTCAACAAGCAACCAAATTGCAGAAGGGGAATGCTAAGGTAATCCTATCTTCTTTGCTAAAGCTTTCAATAATGCTCATAATTTTGTGGTTTTATGTTGTTATGGTGTACATTTTTGTAGATAGGTACAACCCAGTCCTCATCTTCTCTACGTCCACATCTTATCAAGCATCTTCTCGTCAAGATGAGTTTGACGATAGCTACTTTTCTTCCTTGTTAAACCCTAAAAAGAAGTATTGCGTGGGCACAGTAAAATGATTGAAAAATGAGCCAAATGGTATCAAAGAGAGAGAGACTTTCTCTTGCTGCTCTCTTGCTTTCCCTGTCAGAATTTCTTTCTTTTTTTCTTTTAGGAGAAAATAAGCAGAGAAGAAAAAATATGAATATAACATATATGTCAGCAAGTGTTAATGTGGATCATGCTCATGTTCTAAACAGTAAGCTACCTTTCAACACAGCTAAGTGTTTATTGGCTGCCCCATACAAAATTGCCTTATTTATTAAGTTTAAAAACAATCTTTGATCATGAAATAAATTTCAAAGTTTGGTCAGACGGGGCAAAGCACGTTTAACAATGTTCTTCAAGGAGGACATGCTCCATATTATGTGCGGGCTATGAAAAACTCACTCTGTCCCAATTTATGGCATACTCTTTACTTTTTAATTTGTCCAAAAAAGGATGTCATATTTAGAAACAATTTAACTTTAAAAACTCAATTTTAGCCTTAATGAGATGATTTATAGCCACACAAATATGAAATGTCAAAGGCTTGTTTTAGACCACAAGTTTCAAAAGTCTTCCTTTCTTTCTTACCCTCTGTGTAAAGTCAAATTGTGCCACATAAATTGAAATGGAGAGAGTAACAAACTTTGTCATGATATTTAATGCTTTTTCATTATAAAAAAATTCAATTGGACAAAGTATTTAACTTACACATTGTTCATGAAATAGGACTTTTAAACTAATGCAAAACAATAAAAAGATCCCCAATGCTACTTTAGTTTTGATGCTTGGGCCTATCCTTGCCTATGTTCCATTATGTTGCTGGGACGGTAGTTCCCTCATGGAAAGGCATTCAGAACATCAGAAGCATTTACATTCTTCAAGTAGCTGATATTTTGACACAATAATTTTATTAATAAACAGCCTATATATCCCCTTTTTGAGAATGGAAATCTGCCTAAAATACCATTTTTGGGTCTAAAAATTGTTTGCTTCCTAATTGCCCATTGGATGCTGCTTTCACTGTTTCTAATGTAATTATGAGGAATAAAACGCGTAAACATGGCTTATGAGCACAACAATGCCAGAAAAGACCAAGAATACACCTTTTGTTCATGTTCCGTAACTTAATATACAGGAAACTTTATCTAGCCAGATAAACCAAACATCTCAAGAATCTGCGACGGCTTAAATTTCAGCTCATCGTCTTTCAAACCATAATACCAAATAAATGTGATGCCACACAGAATTCACTCAATTCCTACAATGTGAACAAGACAATGCAAATATTTTACCTCCCTACTTCATGACAACTTTATTTACGAACAATCATAAGTTTGCTGTCTGCTTAGGAATGATTAAGAAATGGAACAGTGGCTACAATTACCTGCAAGCCAGTGGTGCAATTTAGAAGCATACAGATGACCAACACCCTCCAAGGATCATGAGCATGGTCTTCTTGCAGGAGACTAAAATGGGATCGGGGAGGTATCCATGTGTTATCTTCAGTCCTCCTTAAATAAGCCTTGTCTCTCTTCTGGGCAGCAGAGAGATAATTTTTCCGCTTTTTTGAGTCTGTTCCACCTCCTACTGTGCTGATCACTGCATTCTCTTTTTCACAATGTGCCTTATGGAAGTAGCGAGAAACCTTTCTAACGCACTTCTTTGGGGGCGAGTTTGGTCTATCCTTCCTTACCTTTATTTCTTCTCCTACTTCTGAGTTAGCAAAGTAAGGGGAAACCACTCGAACTTTGGCTCGTGATTTTTTGTCAGTTTTTTCATCTTTTTTCCTCACACGCTTTAGAGTCCTTCCTTTCTTCATTTCGGTTTCTCCATTCTCCAAGAAACAAGGTTTCGGGTTTTTTGAGTCAGTTCCACCTCCTACCATGCTGATCACTGCATTCTCTTTTTCACGATGTGCATTAAGAAAGTAGGGAGAAACCTTTTTTCCAGCGATGCAGCTCTTTGAAGGTGTGTTTGGTCTATCCTTACCTGCGTTTATTTCTTCTCCCACTTCTGAGTTAACAAAGTAAGGGGAAATAACTCGAACTTTGGCTTCCGACTTTTTGTTACATTTTCCATTTCTTTTTGTCACACGTTTTAGGGACCTTCCTTTCTTCATTTCAGTTTCTACGTTTTCTGAGCTCACGAAGTAGGGGGAAACAACTCGTACTTTCTGTTCAACGCATTCATCATTTACCTTGTCACAATTTGAAACACAAACTCTTTTTGTCTCAATTATTGTTTCATCCATCAGATTCTGAGATATGCAGGGTCTGCTAACTTCTTTCCCAAGAAGTGACAAATGACTCTCAGATCCGGTCATAGAGCCAGATATCGAAGCGTTTTGGATTGTTTTCATCCTATGAGAGAAAGGACTACAAACTTGTGACCCAATGGCATTCTTGTCATCTTCAGTTCTCCTTTTAACAGGACTAAAGTTTCCACTTTTGTATGCAAACTGTGAAAAGAGATCAACAATACTAGTAGCTACAACATTATCACCACGCTTTAACGGTAAGGAAAAAAGAGTAGTACATCCCTCATCTAAATCACCAGATTGTTTAATATCCTTCTCATTAATATCTTTGCTCGTCACTTCCCACTTGGTATTAGGAGGACCATTCAGGACGGGGTTCACATCCATTTCCCTCTTATCTGGATTTGCATCTGTTTCATAAGTAGAACCAAGTCCGTCTGATGCGATAGCACGTTTAGCATTTCTCTTTTTCTTCCTTTTGTTACTCTTCTGATGCATTTCCAAAGTAACCTCCACGCACTCAGTCTTGATAGGCTTCACACACAAACCAGAATTAATAGCTTCAACAAATTTACTACTTCCATTCTCCTCGCAGTCAGGCCCTTTCTCATCATCAGCATGTTTTGCATTTATCATTCTCTTCCTTTTATTACTCCTCTGATCCATTTCCAAAGTAACTAAGCCCTCACTCTTGATATACAAATCAGACATAGCTTTGACGGATTTACTACTTCCATTCTCCTCACAGTCAGGCACTTTCTTGAAATATGGAGAACTGCTTGCCATCTTAACTTCCTCTTCAGGACCCTTAGTGTCACAATAATTCTCTCTCTGCTTCTTCCTTTTCAATTTTCTCCTCTTTTTTCCTTTATTGTTCTGCTCCACAACCAGCATAACATCATTACTGATACCATCGATACATACATCCTGCATATTATCATTACTGGTTTTTGCTTCAGTAGAAACATATTTATCACAACTCAGAGCCGTATTCTTTTTTCTTCTCGCTTTCCTCCTCTTTTTCCCATTATTATTATGCTCCATATATACACATACATCCTGCATATCATCATTACTGATTTTTGCTTCTGTAGAAACATTATTATCACAACTCGGAGCCCTGTTCTTTTTTCTTCTCCCTTTCCTCCTCTTTTTTGCTGTTGTATTTGAAAATCCGTCACATGATTCATTTACCGAGAATGCCATCCCCAATTTCTCATAATTTATGGTCTTTCTATTTTTAACTTCAACTGTTTGTCCAGAAATCGCGCGCACACTCTCGGTAGGCTCCATATCTGAGTCTCTATTTTGTTATCTTTTCAAAAATCAAACAAACAAAAAACCCAGTAATTCTAAGGGAAACCCCAGAAAAGGGCTCAGAGAAGAACCTAACCTGCAAAAGTGAACACCGGCGCTTCGGATGGTGCTATTAGGCGCCAAAATCGAAGTGGGTTAGAATATTCTAGCGGAAAAATCTCTAATATCAAAACAAATTATAATTATAATCTCTAATTTTTTTAAAACTTATAGCTTCCCGAGGCTCATTGTTTAAAGTTCCTAAACATATATTTATCTAATTTTTAAGATTTTAGGTTCATGAATTATAATCTCTAGACTCTAGGTTATAAGGACTTTGTAGGTTTGTTTTTAGGAAAAAATAATTATCGTGTAGTTTCCAAAAACCTTTCAAACTCAACATTTAAAATTCTCATATTTGATCGACTCTTCTTTTTATTTATTTACTTATTTACTTATATTCTCAAGCTTAACTTATCAAATTCTAGTATGTTTGGTCAAGCGGAAAAAAATCAACTTATTTTGATAAGTATTTTTTTTTTAAGTATTTTATTCAAAAATATTTTTGGTGACAAGTCGTTTGTGTTTGACTAATTAATTTGAAAAACAATTTTAGTCAGCAAGTAGTGTTTGGCAAATCTTTCTAAGCGTATTTTTCTCAAAAGTGATTCTGGGGATAAGCTACATTTTTCTGTTTCTCCAAAACTGATTCTCCTTCTCCTCAAAAGCATTTTTTTTACTCCTAAAAGTTTGGCCAAACACTTCAACTTTAAAAAAGAACACTTTTTTAAATAAAAAAAATTACCTCTCAATTTGAAAAAGCTTGGCCATACAGGCTATTATATAAATTCTAGAAGTCCACTTCCGATTCTCTTTTATATGCCTCCCTTTTATTTAAAATATTTAATAGTATTATAAAAACACAAATCATAAGTCTGTGATGGGACTGTTCTATTTTTCCACAAAAATGAAGTGTAGAATTGTCACTAATAAAAGATTATCGCTCATGTTTCCTAATTACTAATTCCTCGACACGTGAACGCACGTGTATGTTAAATTATAAGGTACACAATTTTATAAAATAATTTTTATATTAGTAAATAAAGTTTTAAGTAAATAATTATATATGAATGAAGATGGTCTAGCTTCTATGGATAATTAATATGGATTTTCATATGATGACTTATTTATCTAAATTAAGATGATGAATCTCTCATAAAGCAACAATTATATGATCATACTCATGCATGTTTTAAATTTACAAATTGCATAAGTTACATTAACTTATCTGTATAGTACATTAAATGAACATTTTTCATGGGAACTCTTGTAATTTTAACTTACCTTATGTTGTAACTTCATCTCTTTTCTCCTTTTCTATCATTCTTTAATAAGTGTCTCTCACTGTTACTAACATGTGTTTGGACTTTAAAGTTATTGGGCTTTAAAGATAAAAACTGTGAATTGGAAAATTGTGGGAAATAAAATGGAGGGAAATGAAAATTTGAATCAAATAAGTTTTGTCATGAACTTTGTACCACATTGGTGAAACACAACAACACTTGTGTGTATATATATAGAATCACTTCTTAGAGCTCTTAAAAGGAGTTGAAGAGAATGAACCCTCGCGTTGTCGTCGTCGCTCGACTCGGCTTTGGATTTGGATTTGGAAAATGATCGATCGATAAGATTATTTTTGGACAAAAGAATCCAAACGCTGCATTTCCCTTCTGAACAGACACCTCTTCCTGAACAGACATCACACTGCCTATAAATTTCGAGGCATGGCTTCCTTTTCACTCACTGAAAATCCAGAATTTCCTTCTCAAAAGTACTGCATTCTACTTCGCAGTCTCTCTCTCAAATTCGTAAGTGTGATTTTGCTCCGTTCTTTGAGTTCGTTGGTATCCTGTAATTTGTATTGCCACTGTTGCAGGAAGGCTTATTCCGTTTCATCCTGGGAGGATTTAATCCATTACCTTGGCAACTTGTGAGGGGGTTAAAATTCCTTAAGGACGCACAAGGAAATTGTGGACTCGGAATATTTCATATCATTTACAGATTTTCTGTTTCTTCTAACAGTTTTCTAATTTATGTTTTAACACAGTATCGACAACAAGCCCTCGGTCTTGTCCCCCACATGAATGGGAATGGTTGTAACAAGAATGATCATAGATGTAACAAGAATGATCATAGTATGTGTCAAAATAGTCAAGACCTTCTCTCTGTCCAAGTCCTTTGACAACAAGTCTTGCCTTGTATTTGTCAATAGTACCATCGTTTTTTATTTTCTTCTTGAAAAGCCATTTAGAACCCAACGTTTTGTTACCTGGAGGACGATCAACCAGCTCCCAAGTGTGGTTGATCAATATGGATTCTATTTCACTATTGACAGCCTCTTTCCAATATTGTGTTTCTGAGGAAGACA
>MDKI01155944.1:0-48958 GCA_005239505.1 Nicotiana paniculata | reverse complement strand
ATAAAGTTCATCTCCTCTCCGGCCACCTCCGACCTCTCTCCTTTCGACCACCAGCCTCCATGATGCCTCATTTCTCTGGTTACTTCATCTCTGAAGCCTTCAATGTTTCTGACGATGCCAAACGGTTACTAGGGTTCTAGCTTCGGTGGTTTTCCGGCTCTCTCCGGTGGGGTTTTGGCACGATTATGCCATAACCACCACTATCCCTAAGTTTCACGGCAGGTTCTCTACTTTCTCTGGTTTCTTATGAAACCCTAATTTTGAACCTTCCGATCTTTTTAGATCTGTAACAAATCCATATATATTGCTAGTTCTTTTCTTGTTTTCTTTAAAAATATCACTTTCCTAAACGATTTCTCATCTTTTTATAACTAGGGTTTTAAAATCCTTTACAAAAATAGTTTCTTGCTAATTTCTTAGTATTATTTCGTGATTTTATTATGTTTGAGCATTATTGGAACCGTTCTCCTTTTGTTTGAGTCATTTTTTTTAAAAACCCTAAATTTCTGGGTTCAGTCTATGAGTCTTAGTATTGTTGCAATATTGTTAACATGTTCTAACATTACTACTCTGCTTGCATGTATACTCTATGTGTGCTCGTGATTTTTTGCTCTAAATGATGTTAGGGTTTCTGATTCCTTGTCTTCTCTTCCTAAACCATGCTTGTCTGACTGGTTCCTTTAATTATCTGCTATTTTTTTTATACGAATCCCTAATTAAGTGATTAGGGATTCTGATGTTTTCTATGTGTTCTTTCAGTATCATTTTACTATTTTGAATCTCTATGATTAGTGCTTTGTTGGTATTCTTTACTGATTCCTAGTTTTCCTTAAAATTTGTGATGTTTTCCTTTGATTGACACTGGTTCCCTGTGATTTGAATCTCACTCGAGATTTCCTTGACTGACTTATAGAATTAAACTATATTATGCCTTATTTCTGTGAATAAACATGTTGTCGAATTAATTAATATACACTTTCCTTAATTGGTATATTCTGTACCTAGTCCTAACTCAAGCTCTATTCTATAATGTCCCTTATGTGATTAAATCAACTTCTCAGCTGATTCCTTTCCTTATTTGCTGCCTGTTAATACTGATTTGAACTCGAGTCCTTCATTTAAGGAAGTTATTTTACTGATTTTACACTAATTGATTTCGAGTCCCCTTAATTACTACTTGACTTTGATTTTTACCTTATTTACTACTTTCTTTACAACTATATATACTCCTGCTCTTTCATTGTAAATGGAGACATCAATACCATTCTCTCTGCTCTCTTTCTTGTGCTAGAACTCTCTCTTTTCTCTTTACCCTATTACTGTTCTCTCTGCTCCTGTCTATTGTTAGCCGGCTGAAAGCGAAGGCTAACATTGTATTCTCACTTTGCTTTTGCATTCTACTTTGCTCTCTCATCACTGGTATGTTCTAATAAATTTACAAGTCTCAACTAATGTTCTTATTATTGTTTCGGTTTGTTATCTTCCTGATTTTCTTCTATTTGTGCTTCTACTGCTCAACATGCAATTGAATCTTTTGTTTATCTGTTAGTACCCATCATGCTTTATCTCTTTATAACTTACATGTTGGGCCAGTGATGCTCATATGACTATTGTTTACTCCTAATTTTACCAGTTATAACTATATTCTGTTGCTGTCTATTATCATGTCTAAACTTGGCCATTTCTTGGTCCCCTGAACTTCTTTGATTTGTGTAATTATGCTTAAATGAGTTTCTTAAGTCTATGGAACTCCTTTGTTATTATGTGACCTACTTGTCCCCTTACCCCATTATCCTTGTGTGTAATTCTACACTGTTGAACTCTTTTTTTTTGTGATTAATACTTCTGTTGTTTTTCAAAAGCTAATCTTTCAAAACAACTCTCCAGTTTTTTTAAACTCTGTTCAACTACAAACTTTTCTCTCCTTTTAGCACATCTCACTACTCTTAGAAATTTAGATTTTACCCCCTTCATGTGAGCATTGTCTTGGGTACCTCTGAGTACCCATTGAACTCTGACACACAAGGTTGGTAATTCCACACTTCACTTGCTCAACTTTGGTAACTATGTTTGTGTGCTGGTATTGGCCAGGGATCCATTGGGGCCCTAGGGAGCTTTTCCACACCCGCACCATGAAAGGCTGTGAAACTCGAAAGGATTAACGTTGGTAGATATGGGCCTGATTGAAGGCTCCCTAAAGAAGTAGCTTCTTATTTTCCTTTCAGTAACATAATTTATTATCCCTGGTTTGTAATAATCTGTAAATAAATATTTGGGGCCGGATAGTAATTATGGCAGGGGATTATGCATGCTTAGATAGTTATGGGTAGAAATCATGACTATAGGATTTATTTACCTATGTGCGCAATAGTATCATGCTTAGGACATGCATACCATGCATTAGAAACCATGTTTAGGTTGTTTACTTCAGCATATATGCTATTCTCATGTTTATTTTAGAAATCCTGCTCACAGCTAATAACTATAATAAAATATGTCGTCGTGATACTGCTTCTGCTTTTGCATCTAGAAATCATGCTTCAGGACTCATAATCATTGTGTGCATAATCAGTACATATACAGACGCCTACACAAACCTTAGGCCTAATACCTATTAAAACCAAAATCAATTTTTTATGTCTTGCCTGTATTAAAAGGTGGTCTTTAAAAGCAATCAGTCTTTTTTCTGAAATCCTTTAGACTTTGTTGTTTGTTACCATCCTCAACTCATGCTTTGCCTATAAATTACTGAATTTTTAAAACCATTCACCTTGTTTTCGAAATACGTACAAATCATTCTGTTTATTTAAAGTCCCTGCTCTGCTTTTTAAATTACTGGTTTCTGAAATTATTCATTCACTTTTTACTAAAATTCATTTAAACCGCTGACTCATGCTTTGTTTTTGAACTACTAGATTTCCAAAATCAGTCACTCATTTCTGCAAATCTCTCTGTTTATATTTAATCTTGTTCTGTCTTCAAACTACTCTATTTTATTCCTGCTTTATTACTGAGTTATTTTAAGATATTCCCTTTGCTAAAAGCTCGGTGAAACCTGCTATTTTGACACACAAAGCTCCTGTTTTAAGTTCTGACCTTGAGACCCTTATTGTGTTTGAGACGTGTTATTTATGTGTTTATTTGTGGAGGGATATATGAGCCCCTAACAGCCTGTGTGAATCCTTTATGTGCAAGTCCTAACTTTTTTTCTACTTGTCGCCTAGAGTTTATCCTTTAAAACTTAAGGGTTCAGCCTAGTACCCACCTTGCAGGATAGTAGTCCTAAACACCCTCCAGGACTTATAGAATGGGGCGGGTAATAGCACGCAATAAGCTTTCGTGACCAGCACGCGCTTCTAACCTCTATGGGGTGGGAAGGGTAGAATACGGATATGATGACCGGTGCGCTAATACCACGTGTAGCCCCTCGTCGAGGAGTGATTACCGGATATTGCATTGATGTGATCGGTATTACTTTAAACCTAGGAAAATTCTTTCCAAATGTTTTTACTATGATGTTTTTCCCAAAAACCTTTAAAGATTTTCATACTTGTTTGAAATCCCCTCTTATATGAACCTTACTTGCTATTTGTTTGCCGTTAAAATTCACAAAACTTCTTGGCTGGGACCCATAGTTGTGGATCTTGAGGGGTGCCTAACACCCTCCCCTTAGGATAACTTCAAGCCCTTACCCAATCTCTGATAATGCAAACTAGTTCATGAGTTATCTACTCTAGGTGCCCTAACGCACCACAAAATCGTTAGGTGGCGACTCTTCCTTTAAGGAGTTTTCCAGAATGTCATAAACCTGATCTCTCCGCACCTGAACCACGCGAGGAAAAAGGGTGGCACGACAAAGCTTACGCGTCGCGAAGCGCTTGCTATAAATCGATAATTTTAGGAATTGTAATGTTACTACCAATATGGTGCATGATGTTTTTTCATGCGTAGTTGGTTGGGGGTATTGTCATTGCTCTACGGGAGGATATTATGTTGTTCAACTCAGTAGTTGTGTTTCTGAGAACTTTGAGGCTATGATCAGGTTGTTATGATGCTTATGATTGGTTATCGCATGGTATTGATATGATGATAGGATGCTTGCCCATATGTCGGGGAAATAAATGACTTGATAGGAGTTCTACTCGGAGCGTGATTTCGAGATTTTCAGTATTTTATTTCCGGCGAAGGAAAGACAATTGGACTATAAATGATCAGGTTCGGGTTGATAGAGTAATGAGACTGGGTGTTTCCAAGTGAGGTGGAATCTTCATCTATGATGTGGCATCGTTGTCTTTGATCGAATGAGGATGTATTAAGTTCGCTAGTGCTATAGTTTCTTCAATTGCATTGGGTCATAGTAATGTGAAGTAGTATTTAAGAAGCGACTGTCAGAGATCGTGGTGTGTGGTGGATCAGGATTGAGTAAGTATTTCTAATGTAGGCAGCTCGAGGAAGATGATGTTCGGAGAGTTTTGAGGTTGTGGTGGTCTGCTGGTTTAAGTCCTACAGGGAATGATATTTATTTGAGGCAAAAACTGGGCAGCATATGATGAGGAACGGCATGTGGGAATTTTCAGGCAATGGTTAAATTTCTAGAAGTCTAGGTGTAAGAAGCGAAAGTCGGGCAGTTGCTTAAAGGAGTGAGTTTGACCAAAGTGGGAAAGTGGCAGCGTAGCAAATGAGTTATGTGGTAAGATAGCTGCATATCTTGAGGAAAAGTTTGGACAGATTTGAGAATTTTAGTGGACGGTGATTGGGTCCACGGGCTTAAATTGAAATATTGGCTATTTCGGCGGAAGATTGGTTACAAGAGAGAGGAGTTGTTCGATATGAAGAAGTATGCAGCATAGCTGTGAACTTGGAGATATTGTCACGCATTTAGTAGATGTCCATGAGGAGCGGACGGACTGGTAAAGTTGGTAAATGATAACGGGTGTAGGATGGGGTATTGATGTCGTAGAGATTGTGAAGTACAGTGTCTTTGGAAGGTGTCAGTTGGTAATTTTCGCAGGTGGATTATCTTCTGTGAGCAGGTCAGTGGTTGCGTGGTTGGAGGAGTTTTTGCGAGGGATTTTACTTACTATTCAACAAGAGGTCGGATATGAGAATGTGGTTAATGACTCAGAGTGCCTGTGAAATGCTAACGGAAGGATTTCAAGGAATTTGGCGAGTTGGTTATGCAGGATCATGTCAACAAGGAAGGAAGATTCTTGGTGAGTTCCAGATCTGTGTGATAGAGGCTTCAGGCTAACTGGGAGAGTTCCACCACCTACGATTGGGTTGCATGTGTATCTACTGGCAAAAATTTTGGTTATCAGTATATTAGTGGGTTGTTACAGCTAAGGGGAGAAGACATGAGTAGTAATCGAGCATAGGATTTGATAAATATGTGCAAAGGTTGGCCTTATGGAATCAGGTGTAGGCTTTGGAAAGATTCAGGATTTATGCTTAGTATAGAGGTAATTTGCAAGGGAAGTGATTCAGTCGGGTGCTTATTCAAGATGGGTGTTCAGGTACCAGTGAAGCTGTGGAGTTGATTATAATCGGGACCAAGTCACAGTGGGTGACTCTCAACAACGGTCCTGGTAAATTCAAAGGTTAGAATGTGGTGTCTAAGGATATCAAACCCACAGTATGGTTAAGAATCGAGCTTTTACAGCGAAATTTTGAGAAAGAGAATATGGTTGGAGTTTCCTATGTTATCTTCGGCATGCAGAGTAGCATTTGGAGGAAAAAGGAGAAAATGACTTCGGGTTCGTAGAAGGGTTATCGAAATGGGTATACCAGTCGAAGATGTGAATATGCGTGCAAGGAGATCATGAAAGGGTTCATGGGCTTGGAGACAAAGTAATCTCGTGGAATGGAATCACTCGAAGTGAGTATGAATTGAGTTGCTATGTATTGATTTGGAGTTATCATCATTCCTAAGGTGATCACGAATTGGATCAAGGTATAAGATGGGTCGTGTTATATGAGCTTATGGAAGGTTTGATTGAATCTAACTGCGGTATTATAGCGGTGTTAGTGTATGGGCATTATGAGTTATTGTTCATCTTGATCTATGGCTTGAGAAAAATGGGAGGAGTCTGTTGTCGATAAGTTGATCGCGAGGCTAAGTGTCGTATCAGTTTCAGTTCGAGGTATTCGGGTGAATCAGTTATGTCCTATAGAGGTGGAGTTTGAGAATGACGCGAGTAGTGGAAATTTGGAAAAGTTAGATGGTCAGCCATGAGGGAAATGGTCTGTCATGGGTAGGCGGATCCTGGAAGGATTATGGTGGCATAGACTATTACCTGCGGATTTTCATGTTTTTTGATTATGAAAATTGACCTTGTGTCGTTATGTTCCTCTTAAATTAAGTTAAGTAAAAGGTTTCTATGTGATAAAGTGTTTGCCCTAATAGTGGTTCGAGAGTTACGTTGGAATTCTTGTGCTATTTCAAATTGGCATGTTAGGTGCAATGAGCAGTATGGAATCTGAGGTAAGGATCAAGGTTGCGGTTCAGTGTTGACAAGGATGTCACGAGCTCGGATGAGCAAGGAAAAGGATTTGGATGTTTAGAGTAAGTTGGTATTATCTTCAGCATCACCCGAGATCGGTGGTTGTGTAAGAGGCTTTGCGTTCTAGTTGCACATTTCTTGGTAGGCTGTACCACATTTGTGTGGCCGGTGGTATGGAGGTGCATACTTGTTATCTAGTGCATGAGGTCGTGGAAGTGTATTCTACGCGAAGATCGTATGAGTGTGACATGTAGTCACTTAATTGATTGAAGATTCCGACCAAGTATAAAGAAGTATAATATTGTTTATTTGAGAGTTTATGCTTGGAGGGTACTCGGTTCATTTTGTTGTGGATGTAGGGGTTTTTCTCCGGCTATGATGGTTGTTCTTGCATTTTATGAGAAAAAATGGGTTATTATGGACCTAGGTAAGGCTATTAGCCTAGCTCGGTGCGAGCGGAATCGGCTTGAAGGTTGTGAATGGATTTAAATATGATTATGGGCTCCATGTGAGTCAGAGGTGTTCATTTCAGTATGGAGCTTCTCTCGGAGGGATATTAGAACATTAGATGTTGTTCCATCTTCGTTCATTTCAGGTAATATTCTATTGTGCCGTGTGAGTTATGAAGGCGGCTTGATAATTTCTTATGTGTTGATATTCCGCGTAGTGATGATGATGTGTGAGTAGGATAGCTCTTGAGATTCAGAGTGTATATACCGCGCCTCAGTTGTGCTTGAGTTTTGTAGTGTATGGCTCTATCAGTCTCCCCATGATGGTGTTATGCACTTAGCGTGCTTGTGACCAATATTCGATATTTTTTGTGGAATTGAGTAATTTAGCTCGGTGTGTATCTCCTCGTGTGAATTTTATGTGTGGATCAGGTGGCACGCCGCCACAGTTATGTTATTTGTATCGGGTGGCACGCTGCCACGGTTATGTTATTTGGATCGGGTGGCACGCCGCCACGGGCATGTTATTTGGATCAGGTTGCGCGCCTGTCACGACCCAAAATTCCCAACCTTAGGGATCGTGATGGCGCCTAACACCACACTTGCTAGGCAAGCCAATGTTAGTGTTCGATTAGCTATTTTCCTTTGATTATCCATTTAAACATAATAAAATAAATTTAAAGTAAACTTAATCTAATGGTTTCCAAAGAATAACTCCAAATATAAAATAATAAACAAATAAATAACCGAGCCACGAACTAATTATATATATAACTCTAAGACTACCCCAGGGTTTGGTGTCACAATTCACGAACTACTAAAGAATACAACAAATAATGGCTGAAATAAATAATATAATTGTTTTGAGGAAATATAAAACAGTCTCTACGAACTAAGAGAAGACTCTCAGGATCTGCGAATGCCGGCAGATATACCTCGTGTCTCCGGATAATGAATAGCGGCAACTAAAAATCTCTACTGCTGGCAAGTACCTAGATCTGCACAAAAGAGTGCAGAGAGTAGTATCACTACAATCGACCTCATGTACTGAGTAAGTGTCGAGCCTAACCTCGACGAAATAGTGACGAGGCTAAGGCGGGGCAATTATAACTTAACCCGCGATAATATATGTATATAATAAAGTAATAAAATAATCCTACACAAACAAGAAAATATAACTGCAACAATGAATAAATAAAATAACTCAGTCGCCTATTCCAGGCCTCAGCTGTGACCAAGATCCCACATAAATTTCCAAACTTTACTTTAAAATAATCGTGTGTGCATAATATGAGAAACAATAGAGTAAAATAATAAAGCTTCCAAATCTTTATAATTAAAATCAGTAAAACATAAATATCCTCCCTCATCACAGTCTTGTTGCGGCGTGCAACCCGATCCCACCCGTTCACCCTTATAACTATTATTTATTTACCTGTCCACCCTTATCACTATCATTTATTTCCCCTGTCCACCCTTATCACTATCATTTATTTCCCATGTCCACCCTTATCACTATCATATTGTCCACCCTTATCACTATCACTGATTTATTTATGAAAAACTTTCACAATTCAGGCCAAGCCTCTTACACACATTTATCTCAACAATTCTAAACAGAACATAGTATAGCTCACAAGTTGTATCCAATATTATTTCATAATGAAACCAACCAGAATATATGTAAATATCGTAACACTGTCATCTAACTCAACCTTTATGCACCATAACAAAATCAAGGGAACAACCAACACTTTTAACATGCGTGCAACAATATTTGGCAATAATCTAATGAAAACAAATAGTCAAGTAGTATATGCGGAATAATTCAATTACTTACTTGAACATATTTCTAAAAGCCGCCTATAAATGAATATTTTCATCTATTCACTCATGACCTAAATTTAATGAGCTCCAAATAGTTTATCTTATCCTACCGTTTTACATTTTTAAAGTCTGGAGTCCTACTCAACAATATTATTATTACTTATTTTTGTTTGTTTATTGGTCTAAGGTTTAAGACTTCACTAAATCTTCAAAAGAAAAACATGAAAATGATAATCCAAATGCATTCTTGATCTATATAACATCAAGACAAAAGTACATGTCACTCTTATTCAGGTCTTAGATTTATTACAGCAAAGTTCATCACTTGAACATATAAACCTCAACAATCATAAAACAGTCAAGCCGGGAAGCAAATAAATGGAAAACGGAAAAGGGATCATGGTAAACAACAATTTGGTAGAGCATAGGTACTCGTCACCTCACCTATACACTATACACAAGCAATTTCTTCTTGAATTCACCTCCAATACACTCGAATATAACCATAATTAACTTACTATCATTAATTAATGCTAAAGGATCTAACCTTACTGAAAATTATAATTTTTCCTAAGTTTTCTCAAAAAAAGTTGAAACCCGACCCCGGGTCCGCTTGGTCCAAACTCGGGGTTCAGACAAATTTACGTGTACCCATTCACCCACGAGACCGAATATATAAGTAGTTTCGAAATCCAACCTCAATTCGAGGTAAAGATTCGTTTTTTAAAAAATTCTCTAATTCTACCCAAACCCTCAATTTTTTTAACATGAAAATTCTTAGTTTTTGATTTAAAAGTGATGAAAAACATTGGGTAATTGAAATATAACCAAAATAAATGACTAGAGAACACTTATCCCAATCCCTATGGTGAAAATCTCCCAAATCCTAGCTCCCAACTCAAAATATGACCGAATGAACAAACCCTAGTTTTATATATTTTTCTACCAGTTATTCTGCCTCGTTTCTCATAACAAACAATCCTGAAACTCGATTTTTATGTCTCCAATGGATTTCTTGTGAAATTCTGGTCAAGTTAGGCTTTTGAATCACTCAATTTGATCTTATAATGAATGAGATATGTAGGTTTTAATATTTGCAAATAGTGCAGATTTTTAAATACGCTGCCAGTGGTAATTTCGTAATTAATTTGAAATATCTGGCAGCCTTAGTAAAATGACAATAAAATCCTTATACGATGTCCAAATTCAGTGATTCTTTTTGCTACGGCTCCGCAAGTACGATACGGGTCTAATACTTCATTTAAAATAGAAATCAGAGCTCATTTTTTCAATATGCTATCATTCATGCTTGAAGAAACGACGTCGAAGCATAAGAAAGAACGAGCGCAACACAACCCAAACATATTCGAAACTCACCCGAGCCCTCGGGGCTATAAACCAAACATGCACGTAAGTCTAAAAACATCATACAGACTTGTTTGTGCGATCAAGTCATGAAAATAACATGTAAAACTATGAATTAAACCTCAAAACTCATACAGACTTGTTTGTGCGATCAAGTCATGAAAATAACATGTAAAACTATGAATTAAACCTCAAAACTCATCATTTTTCTCAAGAACACTTCAATTTCACTATTTCCCAACCGGATATCCGAATCACGTCAAATAAACTCCGATTCTCACCAAACATCACAGTTAGTATTCAAATACTATAACAAATCTCTACGGGGCTCCGGAACCAAAATACGACTTTGATACCTATGGTTTCAAACTTTAATTCTTTTCTTTATTTCACTAATAATTCAGCAAAATAATTTCATCAAAAATTGATTTCTAAGGCTTGGGACGTCGGAATTCATTTTCGAGCATACGACCAAGTCCCATATTTTACTACGGACCTCTCGGGATCTTCGAACTACAGATTTGGGTCCGTTTACTAAAAATATTGACTCAAGTCAACTAAAACTAAATTTTAAATTCTGAAAGTTATTATTTCTTATATTTTCACATAAAAGCTTTCTGGTTTAACGCCTGGACTACGCACGCATATTGAGATAATTAAAATTAGTCATTTTATGGCTAATAACCCTAGAATAGAGTCTTAATTTATAAAATAACCCCTTGGGTCATCATAATCTCCACCTCTAAAACAAATGTTCGTCCTCAAACAAACATAGAAAATTAGCTGAATTGGCAAAAAAATGTGGATGTCTACTCTGCATGTCCGAATCGGACTCCCAAGTCGCTGCCTCAATGGGTTGACCTTTCCATTACACTCGAACTGAAGGAAAAATCTTAGACCTCAAGTGACGAACATGTCGGTCTAGAACGACTACTGGCTCCTCCTCATAAGTCAAGTCTTTGTCCAACTAGATAGAGCTAAAATCTAACACGGGGGACGGGTCACCATGATATTTCCGGAGCATAGACCAGCGGAATACCGGATGAACTGAGGATAACCCTGGAGGTAACGCAAGTCTAAAAGCTACCTCCCCTGCCCGATCAAGAATCTCAAACGGCCCGATATACCTAGGGCTCAACTTACCCTTCTTTCCAAACCTCATAACACCCTTCATGGGCGACACACGAAGCAATACCCTCTCTCCAACCATGAATGCCACATCACGAACCTTACGATCGGCATAACGCTTTTGCCTAGACTGAGCTCTGCTTCTGTCTCTTCCTCTAATCGTAGCTGTCATTGAGGCTTTATCTCTTATCCGCTTGTAGACACTTTGCGCGTTGTCGAGATTTTTGAGAGGATGAGAATAGACAAGTTCAATCATCAATGGTAGAATAAATTCGCACGATAGAGTAGAATAGAACTTAAATTGTTCCTAACACCATAGCCTCTGAGAGATAAGTACAGACGTCTCCGTACCGATCCTTCAGACTCTACCAAGTTTGTTCGTGAATTGTGAGACCTAAGCAACCTAGTGCCCTGATACCAACTTGTCACGACCCAAAATTCCCAACCTTTGGGATCGTGATAGCGCCTAACACCACACTTACTAGGAAAGCCAATGTTAGAATTCGATTAGCTATTTTCCTTTGATTATCCATTTAAACGTAATAAAATAAATTTAAAGTAAACTTAATCTAATGGTTTTCAAAGAATAACTCCAAATATAAAATAATAAGTAAATCGAGCTACGAACTAATTATATAAATAACTCTAAGACTACCCCAGGGTCTGGTGTCACAATTCACAAACTACTAAATAATACTACAAATAATGGCTGAAAGAAATAATATAACTGTTTTGAGGAAATATAAAACATTTTCTACGAACTAAGAGAAGACTCTCGGGATCTGCGAATGCTGACAGATATACCTCGTGTCTCCGGATAATGAATAGCGGCAACTAAAAATCTCTACTGTTGGCTGGTACCTGGATCTGCACAAAAGAGTGCAGAGTGTAGTATGAGTATAACCGACCTCATGTACTGTGTAAGTGTCAATCCTAACCTCGATGAAGTAGTGACGAGGCTAAGGCGGGGCAATTATAACTTAACCAGCGACAATATATGTATATAATAAAGTGAAAAAATAATCCTACCCAAACAAGAAAATATAACTACAACAATGAATAAATAAAATAACTCAGTCGCCTATTCCAGGCCTCAGCTGTGACCAAGATCCCACATAAATTTCCAACTTTACTTTAAAATAATTGTATGTGCATAATATGAGAAACAATAGAGTAAACCAATAAAGCTTCCAAATCTTTGTAATTAAAATCAGTAAAACATAAATATCCTCCCTCATCACTGTCTTGTTGCGGCGTGCAACTCGATCTCACATGTCCACCCTTATCACTATTATTTATTTCCCCTGTCCACCCATATCACTATCATTTATTTCTCATGTTCACCCTTATCACTATCATTTATTTTCCATGTCCATCCTTATCACTATCATTTATTTCCCCTGTCTGCCCTTATCACTAACATATTGTCCACCCTTATCACTATCAATTGATTTATTTATCAAAAACTTTCACAATTCAGGCCAAGCCTTTCACAACACGTTTATCTCAACAATTGTAAATAGAACACAGTATAGCTCACAAGTTGTATCCAATATTATTTCCTAATGAAACCAACCAGAATATATGTAAATATCATAACATTGTCATCCAGCTCAACTTTTATGTACCATAACAAAATCAAGGGAACAACCAACACTTTTAACACGCGTGGAAAAATACTTGGCAATAATCTAATGAAAATAAATAGTCAAGTAGCATATGCAGAATAATTCAATTACGTACTTGAACATATTTCTAAAAGCCGCATATAAATGAATATTTTCATAAATTCACTCATGACCTAAATTTAATGAGCTCCAAATAGTTTATCTTATCCTACCGTTTTACATTTTTAAAGTCTGGGGTGCTACTCTACAACATTATCAATAATTTCTTTTTGTTTGTTTACTTGTCTAAGGTTTAAGACTTCACTAAATCTTCAAAAGAAAAACATAAACACGATAATCCAAATGCATTCTTGATCTATATAACATCAAGACAAAAGTACATGTGACTCTCATTCAGGTCTTAGATTTATTACAGCAAAGATCATCACTTGACCATATAAACCTCAACAATCATAAAACAGTCAAGCCGGGAAGCAAATAAATGGAAAACGGAAAAGGGATCATGGTAAACAACAATATTGTAGTGCATAGGTATTCGTCACCTCACCTATACACTACACACAAACAATTTCACATAACAATCATGTTGGGGATTCCTATTCCCTCTAGTCAAGGTTAAACCAAGCATTTACCTCAACTTCGCAGGTCAGTCAGTGTTTAATTATAGATTTTCCTCTTGAATTCACCTCCAATACACTCGAATCTAACCATAATTAACTTTATATCATTAATTAGTGCTAAAGGAGCTAAATTTACTGAAAATTATAATTTTTCCTAAGTTTTCTCAAAAAAAGTTAAACCCGACCCTGGGCCCGCTTGGTCCAAACTCGGGGTTCGAACCAATTTACGTTTACCCATTAACCCACGAGCCCGAATATACAATTAGTTTCGAAATACGACCTCAATTCGAGGTAAAGATTCGAATTTTTTTACAAAATTTCCTAATTCTACCCAAACCCTCCATCTTTTTACCATGAAAATTCTTAGTTTTTGATTTAAAAGTGATGAAAAACATTGGGTAATTGAAATATAACAAAAAAGAAAAACAATTAGAGAACACTTACCCCAATCCATATGGTAAAAATCGCCCATATCCGAGCTCCCCAACTCAAAATATGTCCGAATGAACAAACCATAGTTTTATATATTTTTCTGCCAGCTATTATGCCTTGTTTCTCGTAACAAACGATCCTGAAACTTGATTTTTATGTCTCCAATGGATTCCTTGTGAAATTGTGGTCAAGTTAGGCTTTTTAATCACTCAATTTGACCTTATAATGAATGAGATATGTAGGTTTTAATATTTGCAAATAGTGTAAATTTTTAAATACTCTGTCAGTGGTAATTTTGTAATTAATCTGAAAAATCTGGCAACCTTAATAAAATGACCATAAAATCCTCATACGATGTCCAAATTCAACGATTCTTTTTGCTACAGGTCCGTAATTATGATGCGGATCCAATAATTTATTCAAAAAAGAAATCGGAGCTTATTTGTTCAATATGATATCATTCATGCTTGAAAAAACGACGTCGAAGCATAAGAAAGAACGAGCGCAACACAACCCAAACATATTTGAAACTCACCCGAGCCCTCAGGGATCTACACCAAACATGAATGCAAGTCTAAAAATATCATACCGACTTGCTCGTGCGATCGAGTCATGAAAATAACATGTAAAACTATGAATTAAACCTCAAAACTCATCATTTTTCTCAAGAACACTTCAATTTCACTATTTTTCAACCGGACGTCCGAATCACGTCAAATAAACTCCGATTCTCACCAAACATCACAGTTAGTATTCAAATACTATAACAAATATGTACCGGGATCCGGAACCAAAATACGAGACTGATACTAATGGTTTCAAACATTAATTCTTTGTTTTATTTCATTAATAATTCAGCAAAACAATTTCTTTCAAAAATTAATTTCTAAAGCTGGAGACCTCGGAATTCATTTCCGGGCATATGACCAAGTCCCATATTATACTACGGACCTCACGGGATCTTCGAAACACAGAGCCGAGTCCGTTTACTAAAAATATTGACTCAAGTCAACTAAAACTAAACTTTAAATTTTGAAAATTATTATTTGTTATATTTTCACGTGAAAGGTTTCCGATTTCACGCCTGGACTACGCACGCAAATTGAGGTAATTAAAATTAATCTTTTTATGGCTAATAAGCCTAGAACAGAGTCTTAATTCATAAAATGACCCCTTGGGTCATCACAATCTCCACCTCTAAAACAAACGTTCGTCCTCAAACAGACATAGAAAATTACCTGAATTGGCAAAAAAGTTTGGATATCTACTCTGCATGTCCGACTCGGACTCCCAAGTCACCGAAGGAAAACTCTTAGACCTCAACTGACGAACCTGTCGGTCTAGAACGGCTACCGGCTCCTCCTCATATAGACCAGTGGAATACATGATGAACTGAGGATAACCCTGGAGGAAACACAAGTATATAAGCTAACTCCCTCACCCGATCAAGAATCTCAAACAACCCGGTATACCTAGGGCTCAACTTAACCTTCTTTGAAACACTTTGTAGACACTTTGCGCATTGGCGAGATTTGTGAGAGGACGAGAATAGACAAGTTCAATCATCAATGGTAGAATAAATTTGCACGATATATTAGAATAGAACTTAAATTATTCCTAACTTCATAGCCTCTGAGAGATAAGTACAGACATCTCTGTACCGATCCTTCAGACTCTACCAAGTTTTTTCGTGAATTGTGAGACCTAAGAAACCTAGTGCTCTGATACCAACTTGTCACGACCCAAAATTCCTAACCTTAGGGATCGTGATGACGCCTAACACCACACTTGCTAGGCAAGCCAATGTTAGAGTTCGATTAGCTATTTTCCTTTGATTATCCATTTAAACATAATAAAATAAATTTAAAGTAAACTTAATCTAATGATTTTCAAAGAATAACTCCATATATAAAATAATAAGCAAATAAATAAATTGAGCCACGAATTAATTATATAAATAACTCTAAGACTACCCCAAGGTCTTGTGTCACAATTCACGAACTACCAAAGAATAATACAAATAATGGCTGAAAGAAATAATATAACTGTTTTGAGGAAATATAAAACAGTCTCTACGAACTAAGAGAAGACTCTCGGGATCTGCAAACGCCGGCAGATATACCTCGTGTCTCCGGATAATGAATAGCGGCTACTAAAAATCTTACTGTTGGCTAGTACCTGGATCTGCACAAAAGAGTCCAGAGTGTAGTATCAGTATAACCGGCCTCATGTACTGAGTAAGTACCGATCCTAACCTCAACGAAGTAGTGACGAGGCTAAGGTGGGGAAATTATAACTTAACATGCGACAATATATGTATATAATAAAGTGATAAAATAATCCTACGCAAACAAGAAAATAGAACTACAACAATGAATAAATAAAATAACTCAATCGCCTATTCCAGGCCTCAGCTGTGACCAAGATCCAACATAAATTTCCAAACTTTACTTTAAAACAATCGTATGTGCATAATATGGGAAACAATATAGTAAAATAATAAAGCTTCCAAATCTTTGTAATTAAAATCAGTCAAACATAAATATCCTCCCTCATCACTGTCTTGTTGCAGTGTGCAACCCGATCCCACATGTCCACCCTTATCACTATTATTTATTTCCCATGTCCACCCTTATCACTATCATTTATGTGATGACCCAAAAGGTCATCCTATGTTAATTTAGCTAAATTGGTGTTCCGAGGTCCCGAAAGCCTCTGTTAATCTCACCTCGATATGTGTGCGTAGCCCGGGCGTATAGCCGGGAAGCTTTTATGTGAAACCTTGATGAAAAGTTGATTTCATAATGATTAATTGATTAAAGTTGACTTTGGTCAACATTTTTGGTAAACGGACCCGGACCCGTGATATGATGGTCCCAGAGGGTCCGTAGAAAAATATGGCCCTTAGGCGTATGCCCGAAATTGAGTTCCGATGTCCCAAGCCCGAGAAATTAATTTTTTTAAAGAAAATTATTTTCTGAAAATAATAAAGACTTTTGAAAATGAATTTTGATGTGAAACCTGTGTTACCGGGCCCGTATTATGGTTCCGAAGCCCGGAACAAGTTTAATATATGTATGAGCTATCTGTAAAATTTGGTGTAAAACGGACTTGGTTTGACGTGTTTCAGATCAAAAATGGAAAAGTTGATAGTTTATGAAGTTTGAGAAAATTCTATAGATTTTGGAGTTTAATTCATTTTTTTTATGTTATTTTGGTGGTTTCATTACTCGACTAAGTCAGTAGGATGATTTTGAGGTCATGTGTACATTGAGTTTGAGGTTCCGAGGGCGCGGGTGAGTTTCGGGTAGGTCCCGGGAGGTCTTTAGGCTTAAAATATAGCTGTTGGAGGTCACAGAACTCAGATCTCTGAACTTACCACCGAGGTCCGCGGTCCTTTTTCGCGGACCGCGCTGAGGGATTCGCGGTCGCGGTCGTGTTTTCGTGGTCCGCGGTGGAGGATCTTGGCCACTAGTCTGACTTCGGATGCCTATATTTTTTGATCTACAAGGAATTTTGAGATGATTCAAACATAAAAGTTTTAGAACATCGTATCTAGTTTCCACAAAGGTAAAGAAATCGTAATTTGGACATGTGTAGAGAAAGTTATGGCCAAAATACTAAAGCATGTCACTGCAGTCATTTTTCTTGGGTTTCTTCAGCTTTTCTTGGTCTTTGCTAGCGCGGCCGCGGTCCATTTTTTGCTGACCACAGTGGGGGACCTGAGGGGGGTATAAATGGACGGGAATTTCAGTTCTTTTCATTTTTCAAAGCCCTAAAAACATAAGAGGCGATTTTCCAAACACTCTTTCTTCTCCAAAATATTAGTAAGTGATTTCTAACTCATTTTCTTTACTCCTTAACTTCATTTTACAAGATTTCACCCTAGAATCTAGGCCTAAAATCATGAAACCAAAGTAGAAATTAGGGGTTTTGGATAGAGTTAGGGTTTTGGGAATTTTTGGTAATCCAACCTCAATTTGGGGTCGGATTTCAAAACAAATCATATATTTGAACTTGTGGGGGTATGGGTGATCGGGTTTTGGTGCGAGCCTCGTGTTTTGACCAAGCGGGCCCGTGGTTAAATTTTGGTATTTTTGGAACAATGCTAGGAAATGGATAATAGGCTATGGGATCGATTTATTGAGTCATTAATGATATACTTAAGGTAATTATGTCTAGATATTGTTGTTCCGGAGGTCAATTCAAAAGGAAAGGTGGTGTTAGAGGCTTGATTGCTATTTTTTGACCCGAGGTAAGGGTCTTGCCTAACTTTGGTGAGGGAATAGGTATCATATGCTATGTGCTAAGTGTTTATCATGTTCAATGCATAGGTAAGGTGACGAGTACCTATGCATTGTGTGTTAAGCATGCCCGTGAGTCAATTTTTGATGAAATTCTTGTTCTTACTCCCATATCCATTGTATTATGAATTTCTCTCTACTTGGAAGTTGATTGTTGTTGAAAACCCTCGTTGCTGAACTTGTGATGTAATGGTTCTATTGAGGACCCAACTGTAATGGATATACTTGAAAAGGTTGGTTATAGCTGAGACCCTTGACGGGCAATTTGTTATGCTAATGAATGATATTTTCCCCTTGCCGGGTGATCATGCTTTCTGATTCCATTGTGCTGCATTCCTTGCCATTTTGATAATTTTCATTGCATTGGTGAGGAAGAGTGTAAAGCACGAAGGGTGATGCCGTGCCATGATTTACATTGATTACATCATATATTGCATAGTGAGGAAGAGAGTAAAACCACAAAGGGTAATGTCGTGCCATGATTTAGATTGATTACATCATACATTGCATAGTGAGGAAGAGAGTAAAAGCACGAAGGGTGATGTCGTTCCATGATTTATATTTAAAATCACGAAGGTTGATGTCGTCCCATGATTTATATTTAAAAGCATGAAGGTTGATGTCGTGCCATGATTACATTGACATACATGATACATTGCATCGTGAGGAAGAGAGTAAAAGCATGAAGGGTGATGCCGTTCCATGATTCATGTTATCTTACATCATACATTGCATTGTGAGGAAGAGAGTAAAAGCACGAAGGGTGATGCCGTGCCATTAATTACATTTCTGGAATTATATTTTCCTCATTAGCATATTTCTAATAAATTGCCTTCTTGTATGTTCCTATGTGCTTAATTAACTTCTCTATCTCACTCGTTACCCCATTGTGTACTCCCGTATCCCCCTACCTATCTGTTTATCTCTTGCTTTGTTTTTCCATGATATATGTTGTAGAATAGGACATGTTAAAGTTTGTTGTCAAGTCTAGCTTCGTCACTACTTCGGCCGAGGTTAGGCTCGGTACTTACTCCGTACATGGGGTCGGTTGTACTGATACTACGCTGCACATCTTATTGTTGTGCAGATCCCGCACCCGGACCCGGTGGACAGAGTTGAGGTAGTCTCCTTCAGTCCATCCCCCAGAGGCTTCAAGGTATACCCGCTGGCGTTCGTGGGTGTTGGCTTCTCTCCTATCCCTAGTTTCTGTATTTCTGTCTTGTTTTTCCTCTAGTTTTCAGAGACAGTCATGTATTTCATTTCAGACTTTGTATTTAGCACTCCTATAGACAGTTCGTGAGTTTTTGACTCCAGGTTTTGGGGAATTATTGCAATGTTGTATTATGTTATCCTTACTTAGGTTTGACATTTTTTCTATTTCCACTGCTAAAAATTGTTAACTGTTTTTAGTTTATTCTGTTAATTCGGTGTTATCATGTTAGTTTAACTTTACTCGTTGGCTTGTCTATCGGGTTCAACGTTAGATGCCATCACGGCTCGAAGGTGGGATTTCGGATCGTGACAAGTTGGTATCAGAGCTCTAGATTGCTTAGGTCTCACAACTCACGGACAAACTTGGTAGAGTCTGAGGGATCGATACGGAGATGTATGTATTTATCCCCCAGAGGCTACAAAGTTAGGAATAACTCCACATTTCTTCATCTCCATCGTGCAAATTTATTCTATCATTGATGATTGAACTTGCATACTCTTGTCCTCTCACTAATCTCAACAGCACGCGAAGCGTCTACGACCGAACAAGATATGAAGCCCCAATGATGGCTACGATCAAGGGAAGAGACAGAAGCAGAGCACAGTCTAAAGCTCTAACACGAGCACCTATTGTACAGTCTCAAATGGATCTGGATGTGGAGGTTCTAGCTCAGCCAGTACCTGTTGGACTAGTTCAGATTCCAGAAGGATTAATGGCTACTCCATCGTGCAAGATGCACTAGTCCATTTATTGAGGTTAGACAAGTTACCAAACGAGTTCCACTCCATTTTAGTGGTATATTTGAAGACCCACATGATTTTCTGGGCCGCTTCCATGAAGTATTGCACACCATGGGAATAAGAGTAAACCAACGGGGTTGATTTTTATGAGCTGTGAAGTTTAAAATCGTGGATTATCAGGTATCGTGACCTATGACTTCGTGCCACGTGGGGGAAGTCCATCGTCAAGGGATAGATTGCGAGGCCGCGTGTCATATCGATTTTGGTTTAGAATGTATAAGGCCGGGAAGTTTTGCAAGACATAAAGCTAGGAATTTCGGTACGTCTACCTCCTTAATAACCCTATACTTCAGTACCAAAGGAGTTATTCAAACAACTTGAAGTCTACAAAAGTCTACTCAGCGTCGAAGTCATCGTGGCGTCAGGTCATACGGCGGTATCAGAATCTGCCATCTGGTTCGACAAGTTAACCATTCATACTCCTACGATGGTTCGTATAGCTAGAGGGTGAGTCCCCAGACTCATTAAAGGACTCAAAAATGATTGTAAATTTCGGACGAACTCAGGACATGTTGATACTTTATGTCGGTTGGTGGTAGAAATTTCCCTAAACTTGGGAGAGTCATATTTCTTCAGAGCACTCAAGCTACGTACCCCATTGCAGCTACAACTTAACTACATGATAACCTAGGGAAAAGGAGCCGGAATGTCGAAAGTGGAGGTTAGATTCCTAGAGGTGGAGACCCGATCTGTTGATATATTTTCTATGGTATGGATGAGGTCTTTACATTAAATGGTTTCATTAAAAAGGAATTCTCTAATTATTATAAAGTGATCATTTTCTGAACTTAATTCGGTTATGCTTATCTAATAAAATTCTTCTAATATGCTCCTCTTTCGTTTGAGCTTCGTAACTCAAAAATTTACTTATGTTAATACTTGTATTGAGAAATTCTATGGGGTTAACTGTGCTTACCATTACGTGTTAAAATTTTACTTAACGGAAAATATTTAAATAAAGAAAATGGAATGTTTCGATTGGCGATATGCCTATTACTTGTGATTCAGAATTGAGGACGATATCCTCGCGTGTTAATATGATTTGGTATGTTTAGATCGTGCCTCAAGCCGCGGTGAAAGTTATGTCAAGATGAGATCCTTGTGGTGGAAATTCTTGTGTTTAAATTCTTCCTTGTGAACTAAACTTTGTTTATATTTTTTTTACTTTAGTACTGGTAGGGAGTCGTGCTTGTTAAACTTATTAATTATGTACAAAATAAGGGTAATAATAATAATAATATTAATAGATAAATAAACTAATTAAATATATGTGCATAATTTGCCAAATTCGTGCTATAATTATGGAGCCCTAACCTTCAAGGTAAGTGCCCGCCCAGGTGGCGTTAGATAAGGCACGTCATTTTGGGTAATTACGAAGTCTTCAACCATCGTATCTCGATATCGGTATTGTGAAGGAATTGAAGGAGCAGTTACATGATTTGTTGGATAAAGGCTTCATCATGCCTAATTTTTCTCCTTGGGGTGCTCCAGTGTTGTTCGTGAAGAAGAAAGATGGCTCAATGAGGATGTGCATTGACTCCCCGCAGTTGAATAAGGTTACTATCAAGAACAAGTATCCTTTGCCGAGGATTGATGACTTATTTGATCGGCTTCAGTATTCTCTAAGATAGACTTGAGATCTGGTTATCATCAGCTGAGGATCAGGGGGTCTGATGTTCCTGAGACGGCTTTTCGCACTCATTACGGGCATTATGAGTTTTTGGTTATGTCTTTTGGGTTGACAAATTTCCCCGCTGCTTTTATGGAGTGGATGCACCGAGTATTCAGGCCTTATTTGGACTCGTTTGTGATTGTGTTTATAGATGATATCTTGATTTATTCCCGTAGTCGAGAGGAGCATGAGCAGCATCTTCGAGTTGTTCTCCAGACTTTGAGGGATAGTCAGTTGTATGCAAAATTTTCCAAGTGTGAGTTCTGGTTGAGTTCAGTTGCATTTCTAGGCCATGTGGTATCGTCAGAGGGTGTTCAGGTTGATCCCAAATAGATTTCAGCAGACAGATATTGGCCTAGCCCCACCTCAGCCACAGAGATCTGGAGTTTCCTGGGCTTAGCAAGTTATCATCGCCCGTTTGTGAAGGTTTTTCATCCATTATGGCCCCGATGACTAGGTTGAATCAGAAGAGTGCTCAGTTCAGGTGGTCAGATGAGTGTGAGGCGAGCTTTCAGAAGCTCAAGACAACCTTGACCACGGCACCAGTGTTAGTTTTGCCCACAGGTTCAGGATCGTATACCGTGTATTGTGATGTTTCACGGGTTGGGCTTGGCGCAGTGTTGATGAAGGATGGAACGGTTATAGCATATTCTTCCCGTCAGTTGAAGGTTCATGAGAATATCTATCCAGTTCATGACTTGGAGTTAGCAGCTACTATACATGCATTGAAGATTTGGAGGCATTATTTGTATGGTGTGCGATGTGAGGTGTTCATGGATCATAAGAGCTTGAAATATCTGTTCAAACAGAAGGAGTTGAACATGAGGCAGAGGAGATGGTTAGTGTTGCTGAAGGATTATGATATTACCATTCTTTATCATCCGGGGAATGCCAATGTGGTGGCCGATGCTTTGAGCCGGAAGTCAGCTAGTATGGGTAGTCTTGCTTATTTATCAGTTAGAGAGTGACCTCTTGCTTTGGATGTCCAAGCGTTAGCCAATTGATTTGTGAGATTGGAGGTTTCTGAGACTGGCATTGTTTTGGCCCATACCGTAGCCCATTCTTCCTTATATGACCGTATTCGGGCCAGGCAGTATGATGATCGCCATTTATGTGTTCTTAGACATAGAGTCAGGCATGGAGATTTCAAGCAGGTTATGGTTGATGTTGAGGGAGATTTGAGGATGCAAGGACGGATTTGTGTACCTGATGTGGATGGTATTCGTGAGTTGATACTTCAGGAGTACCATAGTTCCCAGTATTCCATTCATCCAGGCGCCGCAAAGATGTACTAGGACTTGTGGCAGCATTATTGGTTGCGTAGAATAAAGAAAGATATCGTAGCTTATGTAGCTCGGTGCTTAAATTGTCAGCAGGTTAAGTATGAGCACCAGAGACCCGGTGGTTGATGCAGCAGATTCAGCTTCCCGAGTGGGAGTGGGAGCGTATCACGATGGATTTTGTAGATGGGCTTCCACGGACTCATAGGATGGTTGATGCAGTATGGGTTGTTGTGGATAGGCTGACCAAGTCAGCACATTTCATTCCTGTGCTGGTTTCTTATTCATCGGAGAAGTTGGCAAAGATCTATATGAGGGAGTTTTTTAGAGTGTATGGTGTGCCCATATCCATTATATAAGATCGAGGCACTCAGTTTACCTCCCATTTCTAAAAGAGTATTTCAGCGAGAGTTGGGCACATAGATTGAGTTGAGCGCAACATTTCATCCTCAGACGGACGGACATCCCGACCATACCATTCAGATTTTGGAGGATATGTTGCGAGCTTGTGTCATTGACTTTGGTGGATCATGGGATCTGATCTTGCCTTTAGCAGAGTTTGCCTACAACAACAGCTACCAGTCGAGCATCCAGATAGCTCCTTATGAGGCGTTGTACGGTAGGCGATGTCGATTTCCAGTCAGATGGTTTGAGCCGGGAGAGGCTAGATTGTTGGGTTCTGAGTTAGTCCAGGATGCCTTGGACAAGGTGAAGATCATTCAGGATAGACTACATACAGCTCAGTCCAGGAAGAAGAGTTATGCGGATAGTAGAGTTCGAGATTTGGCATTTATGATAGGCGACCGGGTATTTCTTCGGGTGTCGCCCATGAAAGGCATGATGAGATTCGGAAAGAAGGGCAAGTTGAGCCCTTGATACATTGGTCCATTTGAGATTCTGGACAAGGTAGGAGAGGTGGCCTACAGACTTGCCTTGCCACCTAGTTTGTGAGTCGTGCACCCAGCGTTTAATGTATCTATGCTCCGGAGGTATATGGCAGATCCATCTCATGTTCTTGACTTCAGCGGTGTCCAGTTGAAGCAGGATTTGACTTATGAGGAGAAGTCGGTAGCCATATTAGCTAGGCAGGTTCTTCAATTTAGATCAAAGAGTTATCCTTCGGTTCGTGTGCAATGGAGAGGTCGGCCTACCGAGGCAGCGACTTGGGAGTCCGAGTCCGATATGAGGAGCCGATATCCCCATCTTTTCTCAAACTGAGGTACCATTCTATGTCCGTTCAAGGACGAACGTTTGTTTTAGAGGTGGAGATTGTGAAGACCCAAAAGGTCATCCTATGTTAATTTAGCTAAATCGGTGTTCCGAGGCCCCGAAAGTCTTCGTTAATCTCACCTCGATATGCGTGCGTAGCCCAGGCCTGTAGCCTGGAAGCTTTTATGTGAAAACTTGATGAAAAGTTTATTTCATAATGATTAGTTGATTAAAGTTGACTTTGGTCAACATTTTTTGTAAACGGACCCGGACCCGTGATTTGACGGTCCCAGAGGGTCCGTAGAAAAATATGGGACTTGGGCGCATGCCTGGAATCGAATTCCGAGGTCCCAATCCCGAGAAATGAATTTTTTAAAGAAAATTATTTTATGAAAATAATAAAGACTTTTGAAAATGAATTTTGATGTGAAACCTGTATTACCGGGATCGTATTATGGTTCCGGAGCCCAGAGCATGTTTAATATGTGTATGAGCTATCTGTAAATTTTGGTGTAAAATGGACTTGGTTTGACGTGTTTCGGATCAAAAATGGAAAATTTGATAGTTTATGAAGTTTGAGAAAATTCTATAGATTTTGGAGTTTAATTCATTATTTTTGATGTTATTTTGGCGGTTTCATTACTCGAATAAGTCCATAGGATGATTTTGAGGTCGTATGTACATTGAGTTTGAGGTTCCGAGGGCGCGGGTGAGTTTCGGGTAGGTCCCAAGAGGTCTTTAGGCTTAAAATATAGCTGTTGGAGGTCACAGAACTAAGATCTCTGAACTTAGCACCGAGGTCCGCGGTCCTTTTTCGCGGACCGCGGTGAGGGCTTCGCGGCCGCGATCGTGTTTTCGTGGTCCGCGGTGGAGGAGCTGGGCCACTGGTCCGACTTCGGAGGCCTATATCTTTTGATCTACAAGGAATTTTGAGATGATTCAAACATGAAAGTTGTAGAACTTTGTATCTAGTTTCCACAAAGGTAAAGAAATCGTAATTTGAACATCTTTATAGAAAGTTATTGCAAAACTACTAAAGCATGTCACTGTAGTCATTTTTCTTGGTTTTCTACAGCTTTTCTTGGTCTTTGCTAGCGCGGCGACGGTCCATTTTTCTCTTACCGCGGTGGGAGACCTGAGGGGGGTATAAATTGACGGGAATTTCAGTTATTTTCATTTTTCAAAGCCCTAAAAACATAAGAGGCGATTTTCCAAACACTCTTTCTTCTCCAAAACATTAGTAAGTGATTTCTAACTCATTTTCTTTACTCCTTAACTTCTTTTTACAAGATTTCACCATAGAATATAGGCCTAAAATCATGAAAAAAAGTAGAAATTAGGGCTTTTGGGTAGAGTTAGGGTTTTGGGAATTTTGGGTAATTCAACCTCAATTTGGGATCGGATTTCAAAACAAATCATATATTTGAACTCGTGGGGGTATGGGTGATCGGGTTTTGGTCCAAGTCTCGTGTTTGGACCAAGCGGGCCCGGGGTCGAATTTTGATATTTTTGGAACAATGCTAAGAAATGGATAATAGGCTATGGGATCGATTTATTGAGTCATTAATGATATACTTAAGTTAATTATGTCTAGATATTGTTGTTCCAGAGGTCAATTCAAAAGGTAAGGCGGTGTTAGAGGCTTGATTGCTATTTTTGGACCCGAGGTAAGTGTCTTGCCTAACTTTGGTGAGGGAGTAGGTATCGTATGCTATGTGTTAAGTGTTTATCATGTTCAATGCATAGGTGAGGTGACGAGTACCTGTGCATTGTGTGTCAAGCATGCCCGTGAGTCCATTTTTGAGTAAATTCTTGTTCTTACTCCCATATCCATTGTATTATGAATTTTTCTCTACTTGGAAGTTGATTGTTGTTGAAAACCCTCGTTGCTGGACTTGTGATGCAATGGTTCTATTGAGGACCCAACTGTAAAACATATACTTGAAAAGGTTGGTTATAGCTGAGACCCTTGCCGGGTAATTTGTTATGATAATGACTGATATTTTCCCCTTGCCGGGTGATCATGAGTTGTGATTCCACTATGTTGCATTCTTTTCCATTTTGACAACTGTCATTGCATTGGTGAGGAAGAGTGTAAAGTATGAAGGGTGATGTCGTGCCATGATTTACATTGATTACATCATATATTACATAGTGAGGAAGAGAGTAAAAGCACGAAGGGCGATGTCGTGCCATGATTTACATTGATTATATCATATATTGCATAGTGAGGAAGAGTGTAAAAGCATGAAGGGTGATGTCGTGCCATGTTTTTCATTGATTACATCATACATTGCATAGTGAGGAAGAGAGTAAAAGCACGAAGGGTGATGCCGTGCCATGATTTATATTTAAAAGCACGAAGGTTGATGTCGTGCCATGATTTATATTTAAAAGCACGAAAGTTGATGTTGTGCCATGATTACATATCCATACATGATACATTGCATCGTGAGGAAGAGAGTAAAAGCATGAAGGGTGATGCCATGCCATGATTCATGTTATCTTACATTGTACATTGCATTGTGAGGAAGAGAGTAAAAGCACGAAGGGTGATGTCGTGCCATTAATTACATTCCTTGCATTATATTTGTGTCATTATCATATTTCTGATAAATTGCCTTCTTGTCTGTTCCTATGTGCTTAATTAACTACTATATCTCACTTGTTACCCCATTGTCTGCTCCCGTATCCCCCTACGTATCTGTTTATCTCTTACTTTGTTTTTCCATTATATATGTTGTAGAATCGGACATGTTAACGTTTGTTGTCAAGTCTAGCCTCGTCACTACTTTGGCCGAGGTTAGGCTCGGCACTTACTCAGTACATGGGGTCGGTTGTACTGATGCTACATTGCACATCTTATTGTTGTGCAGATCCCGCACCCGAACCCAGTGGACAGCGTTGATGGAGTCTCCTTCAGTCCATCCCCTAGAGGCTTCAATGTATACCCGCTGGCGTTCGTGGGCCTTTGTGTCTCTCCTATCCCTAGTTTCTGTATTTCTGTCTTGTTTTTCCTCTAGTTTTCGAAGACAGTCATGTATTTCATTTCAGACTTTGTATTTAGCACTCCTATAGACATATCGTGAGTTTGTAACTCCAGGTTTTGGGGAATTATTGCAATGTTGTATTATGTTATCCTTACTTAGCTTTTACACTTTATCTATTTCCGCTGCTAAAAATTGTGAAATATTTTTAGTTTATTCTGTTAATTCGGTGTTATCGTGTTAGTTTAACTGTACAGTTTGGCTTGTCTATCGGTTTCAATAACAGACGCCATCACGGCCCGAAGGTGGGATTTCGCGTCGTGGCAATTTATTTCCCATGTTCACCCTTATCACTATCATTTATTTCTCATGACCATCCTTATCACTATCATTTATTTCCACTAACATATTTTCCACCCTTATAACTATCAATTGATTTATTTATCAAAAACTTTCACAATTCAGGCAAAGCCTTTCACACCATGTTTATCTCAACAATTGTAAATAGAACACAGTATAGCTCACAAGATGTATCCAATATTATTTCATAATGAAACTAACCAGAATATATGTAAATATCGTAACACTGTCATCCAACTCAACCTTTATGTACCATAACAAAATCAAGGGAACAACCAGCACTTTTAACACGCATGCAACAATACTTGCTAATAATCTAATGAAAATAAATAGTAAAGTAGCATATGCGGAATAATTCAATTACGTACTTGAACATATTTTTACAAGCCGCCTATAAATGAATATTTTCATCTATTCACTCATGACCTAAATTTAATTAGCTCCAAATAGTTTATCTTATCCTACCGTTTTACATTTTTAAAGTCTGGGGTCCTACTCTACAATATTATCAATACTTTCTTTTTGTTTGTTTATTGGTCTAAGGTTTAAGACTTCACTAAATAATCAAAAGAAAAACATAAAAACGATAATCCAAATGCATTCTTGATCTATATAACATCAATAAAAAAGTGCATGTGACTCTTATTCAGTTCTTAGATTTATTACAGTAAAGATCATCAGTTGACCATATAAACCTCAACAATCATAAAACAGTCAAGCCGGGAAGCAAATAAATGGAAAACGGAAAAGGGATCATGGTAAACAACAATTTGGTAGTGCATAGGTACTCGTCACATCACCTATACACTACACACAAACAATTTCACATAACAATCAGGTTGAGGATTCGTATTCCCTGAAGGCAAGTTTAAACCAAGCACTTACCTGAACTTCGCAGGCCACTCACTGTTCAATTATAACTTTTCCTCTTGAATTCACCTCCAATACACTTGAATAAAATCATAATTAACTTAATATCACTAATTAATGCTAAAGGAACTAACTTTACTGAATATTATAATGTTTCCTAAGTTTTCTCAAAAAGAGTTAAAACCTGACCTTGGGCCCGCTTTGTTCAAACTCGGGGTTCGAACCAATTTACGTTTACCCATTTACCCACGATCCCGAATATATAATTAGTTTCTAAATACGACCACAATTCGAGCTAAAGATTCAATTTTTACAAAATTTCCTAATTCTACCCAAACCCTCATTTTTTTTACCATGAAAATTCTTAGTTTTTGATTTAAAAGTGATGAAAAACATTGGGTAATTGAAATATAACCGAAAAAAAATTAGAGAACACTTACCCCGATCCATAGGGAGAAAATCACCCAAATCCGAGCTCCCCAACTCAAAATATGACCGAATGAACAAATCCTAGTTTTATATATTTTTCTGCCAGCTATTCTAACAAACGATCCTTAAACTCGATTTTTGTGTGTCCAATGGATTCCTTGTGAAATTATGGTCAAGTTAGGCGTTTGAATCACTCAATTTGACCTTATAATGAATGATATATGTAGGTTTTAATATTTGCAAATAGTGCAAATTTTTAAATACGTTGTCAGTGGTAATTTCGTAATTAATCTGAAAAATCTGGCAACCTTAGTAAAATGATCATAAAATCCTCATACGATGTCCAAATTCAACGATTCTTTTTTCTACGAGTCCGTAATTACGATACGGATCCAATACTTTATTTAAAATAGAAATCGGAGCTCATTTGTTAAATATGATATCATTCATGCCTGAAGAAATGACGTCGAAGCATAAGAAAGAACGAGCGCACCACAATCCAAACCTATTCGAAACTCACTCGAGCAGGCTCTAAAACAAACATGAGTGCATGTTTAAAAACATCATACGGACTTGCTCGTGCGATCAAGACATGAAAATAACATGTAAAACTATGAATTAAACCTCAAAACTCATCATTTTTTCTCGAGAAGACTTCAATTTCGCTATTTCTCAAGTCCGAATCACGTCAAATAAACTCTTATTCTCACCAAACTGCACAGTTAGTATTCAAATGCTATAGCAAATCTGTACCAGGCTCCGAAACCAAAATACGAGCCCGATACTAATGGTTTCAAACATTAATTCTTTTCTTTATTTCATTAATAATTCAGCAAAACAATTTCTTTCAAAAAATGATTTCTAAGGCTTGGGACCTCAGAATTCCTTTATGGGCATACGCCCAAGTCCCATATTTTACTGCAGACCTTCCAGGATCGTCGAAACACAAGTTCGGGTCCGTTTACTAAAAATGTTGGCTCAAGTCAACTAAAACAAAATTTTAAATTATGAATATTATTATTTCTTATATTTTCACATAAAAATTTTCGGTTTCACGCTCGGACTGTGCATGAAAATCAAGCTAATTAAAATTAGTCTTTTTATGGATAATAAGCCTAGAACAGAGTCTTATTTCATAAAATGACTCCTTGAGTCATCACAGCGCCGTAACAGTGTGATGTTGAATATGGTTCCTTATATTTATTTTTCTTGTGTTTTACTTCCTATTTTCTGAGAAAAGTTCATATTAGTTGCGCGAGTTGAGTAGTTCCTTCCAGAATTTGTTTCTTTATGTATCGCATTTGAGTTGTGGCATATTGGCTCGTTGTGGCATCGCATGAGACTTTTTGTCATGTCTGGGGTGACTTAGGGTCTGAGCAGTTCATACTGGGTAAGACGAGATTATTGGATCAGGGATCAGTACCATAAGATTATGTGAAGTATATTAAAGAACAAATACCATTAGTTGGTTCATAATGAGGTGATGATTCTAGTTGAGAGGAGAGATTCAATGATTGGTTAACTCTACAGTTGGTTGTAAATTTCTACACATCTCCTCCGTTGCGGTGGTATCGTAAGCATTATGGCAGGACCTATATATAATTCATGAGGTGCATTGGTAGCATTAGATTCGTGGGATTTTGGCTTTTAAGGTGAGGGAATTTTGTTATGGTTAAATGATGAGTTATGCGATGTATGGTGCTAATTCAGCGCGGAGGCATGCAACAATATTCTCGTACCTCGTGTAGTGATTAATTTGGTGTTCATGTATTGGAAACAGGACTGGCAAAGGATTTCGGGTGTTGGAACTGGGTTCTGAGCTTATTGTATGGATAAAAGAAGATATCTTCACATTTGATCGAGATAATGTGCTCAACTAAGTGGTGGTAGAATTGGTAGGTGCACAAAGTGTTAAACGGTGATTTGTGATAACTCCGGAGCAGTTCTTGGCACGTTCGAGGACGAACGTATGTTTGAGTGGGAGAGAATGTAATAACCCATCGGTTGTTTTGACTCTAGCGCGTCGTTTGGCGGTTTGAGGCCATGAGCAGCTTCATTTCATGTATTATGACTTGTAGACGTGGTCGAAATTGGATTTCAGGAAGTTCAGAGTCGAATTTGAAAGAAAATTCTCATTTAGAAAGCCTTAAGTTGGAATAATTGTCTAAGATTGGATTTTTGAGTAAAAAACCTCAGAATCAGGATTTGAGATTCCAGCAGGTTCGTATGATGATTTTGGACTTGGGCGTATGTTCGGAGCGAGTTTTGGATGACCCGGGAGCATTTCGGCGCATATTGTGGAAGTTAGTATTTTGGAAGAAATTTCTTAAGCTGGGTTGAAGTGAAATTCAATGTTATTGATGTCTATTTGGGATTTCAAGTCTGAGAATAGCTCTGTATGGCGATTCTGGTGTTAGGAGCGCGATCGCAGGTGAATTCAGAGGTCCGTAGGTCATTTTAGAGTCATTTGGAGACGGTCTTTAATGTTTTATGTGACTTGTGTGCAAAATTTGGGGTCAATAGGACGTGATTTGACAGGTTTCAGCATCGAATGTAGAAGTTGGAAATTTCAAAGTTAATAAAGATTGAATTGAGTTGCGATCCATTTTTTCGATGTTATTTTATGTGATTAGAGGCCTCGAGCAGGTCCGCATTATGTTTTGGAACAGGTTTGTGTGATTGGATGGGGTCCCGGGGGCCCCGAGTAGATTCCTGGTGGTTAACTGATCGAATTTGGAGTTAAGGAAGGGCTGAAGCATCTGGTGTCTGGTGCGACCGCACCTGCGCAATCAAGACCGCAGGTGCGGTTTGGCGTCGTAAATGCGAAATTTGGCTAGCTTGGCTGGGGGTGCAGGTGCGAGGTTATTTTCGCACCTACGAAGGCGCAGATGCGGAAAAGGAAGCGCAGGTGCGGATCCCGGCTGGGAAGGAGGAAAGTGTGGGTGCATGGTCGCACCTGCGGGTGCGCATGTGAGAGGCTAGAGGCCGCAGGTGCGGAGGTCGGGTCAGGGCAGTGTGTATTTTAAAAACCAAGGTCTTGGCTTATTTGCACCTCATTTATTTGATGGAAGGCTATTTTGAGTAAGTGTTTCTTCCCATCTTGAGTTAAATACTGGGATTATGCATGGATTAGAGAAGAAAATTTATAGAAATTTGGGGTTTTGGTGGGAAGACCTAGAATTTGTATTTTTGGATTTCACCCGTGAATTTGGGCATGAAATTGAAAGAAAATTATAGATTTGAGTTTGTAAAGTTATGGGTAATCTTTATCTTCGAAAAATCTCGGAATCCGAGCACGTGGGCCCGAGGGTGATTTTATCGACTTTCCGAGCAGAGTTGGGAATTTATATAAATTGAATTGTTATAAGTATTAGAGTATATTATCATTGGTTTGCCCGTTATTTGGATAGTTTTGGGGCATTATGCATCAATTTGACTCATGGGAAGGGCTTGAAAGCCGGTTATGAATCTTTGGAGCGAGGTAAGTCTCATTTCTAACCTTGTAAGAGGGACCTCCAGTGTGTGTACTGCCTTGGGATCCTCTTGAGATTACTTTGAACTCTGGCTCACTGGGGCTGGCCCTTCCACACTGCACTTACTCAATCCCTGTTATGAAAACTCTAGGTGTGAGCACTGCTCGGGATCCTTGAGGTCCTTAGGGAACTTTGACACACCTAGACACAAACTTGGCTATGAAATCCTTGGAATTTGAAACTATCAAAGGCATGGCTTTATCAGGTGTGCTTTGGGCCTACTGCAGGCTCCCTATAGTTAATTTTACTTTTCATTTATGTAATTTATTCAATTCTGGTCTGTAATAATCATTTGTAAACAGATATTGGGGTAACTAGTGAAAATGAAGGGTAGCTATATAATCCTATGGGTAAAGCTGGGTAGAAATCATGTTTCTAGGCTTTACATTATGCAAATTTTCATCAGAAAACATGTTCTAGGATGGATGTGTCTATTTGCATTCAAACCGTGCCAAACTTGTGCACTAGACATCCTGTTTTAGGGTATTCACGTTTATCGCTTTAGCATATCGCATGTCATATATCATTGTTCCAATTTCTGGTTCTGCATCAATACTATCACTTAGAAATCATGCTACTAAATAATCCTGCCTAATAAAAACAGTCAACTCTGTATGTATTAGATATCCTGTTCTTAGGACTCTGTTTGCATCTGTTTTGAATCGTGTCTATTTCGACTAAATAAATAAATGCCCATGAAAGGGTTTAAAACAACCTCACGCGTAGGTATCATGTCTCTAAATACAAATGGTATAAATCACCTCTTATAATATGTATCACCTAGATCAACATGCCCATAAGTTGAATAATTTCAAATTGTTTAAATAGCTCATGTAGCTGTGATCGCGTATAATCCCACACCCAGGCAAGCCTTAGGTAATTAATCTCCTTGTATAAAATTGCAAACTATATTTTTTATTATTTACTGATAAGTTTTGCAAGACTTAAAATCAGTAGGCAAACTGATTAGGACCCTGCCATTGAGTTTGTGAAATAGTGTTGCATATTCTGTATATTAATGTTCACCTAGACATCCTGTCCTAGGATTCTCTTTTTTTCTAAAAACAAATTACCTGAATCTGTGTTTGAGACGTGTTGTTTATTTGAATTACATGTGGAGATAAATACGATCCTGTTAATTGCTTCTTCACCTATCTGCTTGTCCTACTTGTTATTTGTTTGTCGTCTACATTTTTCTGTTGTCTAGAATTGCCCAGATTTAGAGGTCCTAAACTCCTCCAGGACCACAAGGAAGGGACGGGTAACAGCACGCTTAGAGCCCGTTAATAAAACTCAATTAATAACCACTAAGGGGTGGGATAATGGGTAGTGAAAGGATATGATGACATGTGCGCTAATGAAACGTGTAGCCCCTCACTGAGGAATGATTCGGGCATTGCATAGATATGATCCTATAGGATAAAAAACTTAGCACCTCCCTTATCCTTTTTACATATGTGTTCTTAGACTGCTAATCTGTTAAAACCTTTATTCATTTACATATGTGTGCTTAGACTGCTTA
Organism: Nicotiana paniculata; assembly: GCA_005239505.1. Lineage (NCBI taxonomy): Eukaryota > Viridiplantae > Streptophyta > Magnoliopsida > Solanales > Solanaceae > Nicotiana > Nicotiana paniculata. The sequence goes on along the minus strand of MDKI01155944.1, from coordinate 14,830 downwards.
TTTGCACTTGATTAATTCACAAAGTAAGTTTGGCCGGGACCCACCATTGTGTACCTCGAGGGGTGCCTAACACCTTCCCCTTGAAGTAACTTCAAGCCCTTACCCAATCTCTAGTAATACAATTAGTGTTATAAATGACCCATAATAGGTGCCTTAACGCACCTTAATTCGTTAGGTGGAGACTCTTCAAATTCCTTACATCACTTTTTCCCAAAAGGAAATGAGTTGTCCCAATAATGTCAAAAACCCTGACTAATCTGAAAGGAGTGGAAAAAGGGGGCGCGACAGCTTGGTGACTCTGTTGGGGATCTAGGCTTTTACCATTACAAACCGCTTTGTGAATTTGTGCCTTACTCTGTTAATACTTGCACCCTTTCCCTTTCCCTTTTATGTGCAATTAATTGTTATTTATTTTTTCCGAAATGAAACTGACATGTTTCTTTGTTTTCTTCTGTAACCGCTTTCAATTATAACTGTTGTATTTATCGCTTTCATAATGTGAAAATACATGACAATATGATATTTATTATTGCATAATAATGTTCAACATCATACTCCACTCGTGACTATACAAATCCTATAGCAACGCTTGATGAGTGGTTGCGCTCTTCCAATTTATATCACCCCTAAATTCGAAAAGGCTTATTTGTGGTAAAACCAGTCGATCAGCGGTGCAGTCGATGGTCCCGTGCCTTTCAAAATCGATTTGTCCGTTCGAGGGTACTGGTCTAGACCCCCATACAAACCTTACTCTTGTTCTATTGTGCATGCATCATGGTCAAACCTAGCCGGGTTAATGTGTCGTCCGCACAATAACCCTTTAAGATAGCCTTATCCAAAAGTCCACCGGGGTTTTCATAATCCTAACAAACACGATCACGTTCTGTGCCTTGATTTGGAGAGCTAAATGCATGTATGCTAATCATAAGTGTATAAATATTCGAGTCAGGTGGGGGAAAGGGCCTAACCATTTTTGTCTTGCAGAAAATGAGGCATGAGGTCCCCAGATTTGATATGGTCAGCAATATCCCACCAATTCTCCTAGACTTGTGGGAAGACCTTTCCTCCAGTGATAAGAAACACATGAAGAAGTATCTGGGAAATTTACCGTCTCTTTTGGACATCCAACCAAACAATATGTTGATTGAGGCTGCTACTTTGTTTTGGGATAGTGAAAGAGTTGTATTCCGCTTTGGGAAAATTGAAATGACACTGCTCCTAGAAGAAATAGGAGGACTATATAGACTGGTTTGGGAAAGCCCTGGGTTGTTGGTACCTGAGAACCGCACGGGCAAAGGTTTTCTAAAAATGATGGGGTTGAAGTAAAACGCTGAATTGGAGTGTTTGAAACAATCCTACAGACCCTTCGAGTACTTATATGAAAGAATACGGTCACAGCAAATCATATCGTACCTATCATGACGAGTTTTCCATCACACCGGCTGTGCAAAATGATCCACGATTCCGAGAACGAGCACCGTGAAATACATGAGACCAACAAGAGGCTAATCCATGAATGGAAGGAGATGGCTATCCTTTCCAATAGGAAGCTGGAATATCTGGAGCGAGGAATAGTGGAATTGGAGAGAAAAGTCATCAAAAGGATCGAGGATTTCCACAACGTCGAGGGGAATGAAGAAGGACACCTGGCTAGAGCGTACCTGCTGTTGGGACTGCGCGAGCTGGGAAATTTGTTTGATGGATCCAAGAATATCGAATTTTGGGAAGGTCCTTCTAGGATAGAATAGGCTAGATTTACCTTTTTGTTTTGCTTTCATAAATGTAATAAGGCCGAGTGCCATTAGTGACTTATTTCCTATTTGTTATTTTAGTATCATTTTGGGATTCGTCTATTTACATTAATGAAATGATGCATTTTGGTATTTAAGTTCTGCAAATCAACTTGTCGCTAGGCCTACCTCGGGCACAACGAGGCTCCCAAATTTAGGACGCGTGTTTACAATTCTACAATATGTGTTTAAATACTGCAAATATTTTTCTCGTAACCCTCACTGACTTGTAACCTTTTATTTTTATTTCTTTTGACTATTCCCTTTCCCAAAGGACGGTTCGTGCATTCTGGCATCATCAGCATATCATACAATATCCAGGGGTCCTCCACCTTCTCCTCCTCCTAGTCCACCTAAAGGCAAAGACAAGGGCAAGATGGAAGACTTGAATAACATCAGAAAGGAAAACACAACACCAGTTGAACATACAGAAGCTTCTAACAGTTGGGGTACTCAGGTCCAGAATGATGCAGTGATGCAGCTTGAACAAAGGCTACTGAAACTTCAAGGGGAACTTGAACATGTTCGGAACCTAGCGAACTTGTCCTTCTCACTTAGTGTTCCGGATGTCAGCCACCCGAGCACTCAAAACCCCGCATCACCTCAGAATACCCCCAACAAGAAGAACCCTCCTGCAACGCACCACTATATAACTCCACCGCAAAATCAAACCATCCCACCATAATACCAATAAAACACCTGCCACACTCCCCGAAACACCCCACCCATCATTCTTCAACCACAAAACTCCACCAACGGTCACCTTTATGCTCAGGCACCAGGCCACCAGAATAACCCCATATACGTGGAGACTCTACCTCACTCCACTCAACCCATTTCTTACACACTGGAATCCAGTGAGAATGATATGCTCATCAGGAACTTGGCCGAAGAACTCAAGAAATTGACTAGCCGAGTTTAAGGTGTGGAAGGAGGTAATTATCCATGGAGATGGGAGAAACCCCATACAACCGCCAGACTATCCCGGTAGTTGAGGGTAGAAGAAGGCTTGGTGGAGAAACTTACCACCACATCGAGTGGGTCAATGCACTAGACAAGGATAAGTGGTGGAGTACTAAGATTGAAAGTATAATGAATTGGAGCGGATACGAACCTGGCAAGGGTCTCGGTAAGAATCTTCAAGGCGTTTCCAAGCCGATACAGTTGAAGCGTCACGACACTTGTAACGACCTTACCGGTCATTTTGCGTATCAGGATCCCGTTCCCCTAAATTATACTTTCCGTAGCGGCTTATTATGATTTATGACTTGCGGGGATGGGTGGTTCGGGATTTGGAATCGTTTAGAGTAGTATAGGAACACTTGGTTCCTTAAGGTTGGCCTTTAAGGCCAAAGTTTGACTTCGGTCAACATTTTGAATAAATGACCTCGGAATCAAGTTTCTATAGTTCCAGTAGCTTCTTATGATGATTTCAAACTTGGGCGTATGTTCGTAATGGGTTTCGGATGACCCGGGAGCGTTTCAGCGCCCAATATTGAAATAAGCGTTCCTTAAGTTCCTAATGTGGTTCGGAACGTGTTTTTATGTTATCAAGGTCTGAACGTAACTCCGAGACTGAGAATAGTTCCGTTATTCCATTTATGACTTTCCTACAAAATTTGGTGTCATTCCGAGTAGTCTAGGTCGGTTTGGCGCATTGTTAGCGAAGTCAAGAAAACTTAAAATTCCTAAGTTAGGTTCTAGGGGTTTTAAGGTGTGATTTTGAGTTTTAGCGTTGTTTCAGGTGTTCCGTAGGCCCGAGCTAGTCCGTATTATGATTTGGGACTTTTTGGTATATTCGGACGGGGCTCGGGTGGGCCCAGGTGCCTCTCGAGCACCAAACGAGGCCAAAAACCAGCTGAAGCAGTAGCTGGTGCACCTGATCTGGTGTGGCCGCAGGTGCGGTTGCCCAGTCGCAGGTGCGAGACCTCTCCTGTGGTCCAGGCCTCGCAGGTGTGACCCCTAGATGGGTTTCCCAGTTCTCGCATGTCCGGGCTCCGTCCTGCAGGAGCGGACTCCAGCCCGTAGGTGCGAGCCCAGGCCCTTGTCCCATTTTTCGCAGGTGTGAGATATTGCTTGCAGGTGCGTTCGTCGAGTCGCATGTGCAGAAACCTCTGTAGGAAGAAAGGTCTTTAAGTGCGGTATTATCTCATTCCCACTCCATTTGCTTCCACCATAGGCAATTTTGAGAGCTTGGAAAAGAGCCCCACCACCCAACCACTGAGAGGTAAGTAAATTCTACCCCAAAGCTTGTTAATGCATGAATTCCTAGTTGAATTTAACTACCTAATTAGTGAAAAAAATTAAGGAATTGGGTAGTAACCTAGGGCTTTCGAGAATTTAGAGAACTTCCCGTGAATTGGCTATGAAATGATACAAAAATCATAGATTAACGATCCTTAGGTTATGGGTGAGTGTTTCCTTCGAGAATTTTTGAAATCCGAGCATGCGGGCCCGGTGTTGGATTTTGGGATTTCCTCAAGAATGATGAATTTGACTAAATAATAGGAGAATTCTGTGCTTTGGGTATAATTTTACATATTTACGTAACGTTTGATTAGTTTCGAGTCCTTGGGTGACGAGTTAGGAGTTTCGGGCGCATTCTTGACCCGGGGAGTAGGTTCGACGCGAGGTGAGTCTCCTTTCTAACCTTGTAAGAGGGAATTGTCCCCATAGGTGATTATAAATGGTTGTTTGTCCTTATTTTTTGGGGGTGTGCACACACGAAGTGACGAGAGTCCATGCGTAGCTACTATTATGCCTTGTCGGGTAGTTTTAGCACTCACAAACATGCTTTATGTGTTATATCTGTGATCTTGCATATGGTCTAAGTAGTATAATATCCTCGAACGGTCCCCCCTCTTAGGATCCTTGATCAGCGAGAGGTGGTGTGCTCCATTTGATCCAGAGTTGCTTTGAGTTTTGGCACGATGTGTTTGTATACATATATGGGTATGACGGGGCCCAGTACCATCCTTTATATAGTTGTACACTCTATCGGAGGTCTGTAGACAGTTATTTATAGTTGGATATTGTGTGGCCTTGTCTCCTTCCAGCTGTGGATGTGTAGTTGTCTATAGTAGCCTTGCCGGCTCACCCTACCATATTTCGCATGTATATGTATATATGTCTTTTTGACATATTTTCCTCACATATGTCATTCATGTAATTCAGCAGTTTATTGACAGATGATATTCATGACCTACCCTTAATTCATATTTATATCATAACGCATGCTTAGGGTGTTCGACAGGTAGGACTCGGGCACTCGTCATGGCCCATCGGTTTGGGTCACGACAAAAGTGGTATCAGAGCAGTTCTGTCCTAGGGTTGTCTACAAACCGTGTCTAGTAGAGTCTGGTTTATGGGTGTGTTATGCATCACACTTATAAACAGGAGGCTATGGGACATATAGGATGTTATCCTCCCTTCTTATCTTTGATCGTGCAATATAAGAATTCATTTTCCTAACGATTTGTTATATTTTCAGTGATGCCTAAGAAGGCTACAACCAACCTGAAGGGCAAGTCCGTGACTAATGAGACTACTAATCAAGGGCCACGAGTTACCAGGGTTCGGGGAGAGTCTCATAGTGAGATTCCATCGCAGACTTCACATACCACAACCTCTCTAGAAGATCTCCGAGGGGCACCAGCTTTAGCGCCTGCCCATGTACATCCTTCGCCTCGGCCAAGTGCACCAAATCAAAAGGCTACAAAAGTATTAGAAGGATATATAAGTTACACTATGGAGTCAGACCCATCGAAGATCATGGGTTCTATTGAGGAGGATCCTTCCAAGGATCCATATGAGTTATCCTTTCGAGTAGTTTTGATTTCGCCAGAAGCAGATGGGGTGAGAGGAGTTCCGACCTCACCAAGGCCCTTAGTTTCATTATCAGGGCACGTTGATCAGGCTATAAGGGGAGTGGTGCACGGATTGGCACAACTGGGTTCCCATCAGGCTCAAAACTATGTTAGGGTATTTAAAGACACCAGCTCTTCTGAGGTTCCAGATGGTCCACAGTCTTGGGAGTCCGTTAATTAAGGTTCATCTGTGTATGTTATGAGATAAGCAAGGGAAGAGGATAGTAGTCGGGCCAAGAAGAGGAAGGTAGATGATAAAGATATAAAAATTCCGCTTTGAAGTGTTTCTAATCGAGGCTCTCATATATGACGAGGCGAGGACCTTCTACTGTAGGCTTCCCCCAGATACCAGCTTTTGGTTGGTGAGCTCCATTTCTTTTTGGAGTATTACCCAGTCAGGTTTCTGTATATGTTATGTTATTTTATGAGGACGTAGGGAGCCCTTTCCTAACTTATACATATTATGGTTATGTTTTCTTAGAGGTTTTGCAGATAGTATCACGTGTATAGTTTTGGGTATGACATGTCTACGGCCTTGTCGGCCCCTATGTATCTATATAAGCCTCTTTTTTAATTAGTTATGTGAGTTAAGTCCTAATATTGTTACTTATATATATGGATGTGGCCCATAATGGACCGTGATAAGTTTGATAACAAACAAGGATAAGGTACGTGGTGCTCGGTTGGGTGGAATTTGATGTTATACTGGGTATGGATTGGTCGACTTCTTGTTATGCTAACGTCGATTGTGGATCAAAGATGGTTCGATTCCAATTCCCAAGAGAGCATGTTTTCGGGGTAGAAAGGTAATACAACATCGCCGAGAGGTATATTTATTTCCTATCTCAAGGAAAGGAAGATAATCAAACAGGGTTATATTTATCACTTAGTTCGGGTAAAGGACGTGAAAGTAGAATCACCAACCATTCAATGTATCCATGTGGTTAATGAGTTTCCCGATAAGCTTCCAGGTCTTCTGCCAGAGCGATAAATTGAGTTTTCTACTGACCTATTACCAGATACTCAACCAATATCTTACCTCCCAATAGAATGGCACCCGCAGAACGGAGAGAGTTGAAAGAAAAACTAAGGGATTTGCTTGAAAAAGGCTTTATCAGACCTAGTACATCACCGTGGGGAGAACCTGTGCTATTGGTGAGGAAGAAAGATGGTTCCTTGTGGATGTGTATTGATTATAGACAGTTGAATAAGGTGACAATCAAGAATAAGTACCCGCTCCCGAGGATTGATGATTTATTTGATTAGTTGTGAGGTGCCAAGTGTTTCTCGAAGATAAACTTAAGGTCCGGGTACCATCAAGTAAGGGTTAAGGAGAAAGATATTCTGAAGACAACATTCAGGACAAGACATGGGCATTTTGAGTTTCGTGTTATGTCATTCGGTTTGAGCAATGCCCCAGCAGTATTCATGGATTTGATGAACCGTGTGTTCTGACCCTTTATAGATCTGTTCGTGATTGTATTTATTGATGATATATTGGTATATTCTCATTTCGATACTGAGCATGCAGATCATTTGCATACTATGCTCAAAGTTCTACAAAAAAGGGAAGTTGTATGCAAAATTCTCTAAATGTGAATTCTGGTTGAATTCTGTAGTTTTCCTTGGGCATATTATTTCAGGTGAAGATATACGGGTTCATACAGAAAAGATTGAGGAAGTAAAGACTTGTCCTAGACGTACAACACCGGCGGAGATTCGTAGATTCTTCGGCTTGGCAGGTTATTATAGGAGATTTGTATAGGGATTTTCTTCTCTTTCAGCACCATTGACAAAGTTGGCTCAGAAGGGAGCTAAGTTTCAATGGACTGATGCTTGCAAAAGTAGTTTCCAGACATTGAAGGACAGATTAACTTCAGCACAGATTCTAATGCTCCCAGAGGGAAATGATGGTTATGATATCTATTGTGACTCTTTGCGAATTAGATTTGGTTGTGTACTGATGTAGCATGGTAAGTTTGTAGCCTATGCTTCTAGACAACTAAGAAAGCACGAGAAAATTACTCGACCCACGATTTAAAGTTAGTTGCGGTGATTCATGCACTAAAGATGTGGAGGAACTATTTGTATGTCATTCATGTTGTATCTATACGGATCATAAGAGCCTTCAGTGTATATTCAAGCAAAAGTAATTGAATTTATGCCAAAGAAGATGGTTGGAGCTATTGAAAGACTATGATGTTGATGTTTTATACCATCCATGGAAGCCGAATGTAGTAGCCAATGCCCTTAGCCATAGATCTATGGGTTGCATGTCATATTTATAACCAGAAAAGAGTGGCATAGCCCATGACATTAATCAGCTAGCTAGTATTGGAGTTCGATTACTGGATTCAGGTGATATTGGCGTAACTATTCAGAACACGGCAACATCCTCTTTAGTAATTGAAGTAAAGGAATGCCAGTAGGAGGATCCTGTGTTAGTTCATTATAGGGATACAACCCCTCAGAAGGAGAAGACACCATTTGAGATTATAGAAGATGGGGTCCTCAGATATCGAGGACGAATATGTGTCCCTAATGTTGTGGGGCTACGTCGGCAGGTTATGTGAGAAACTCACTAATCTCGTTATTCTATCTATCTAGGAGCAACAAAGATGTATCATGATATAAGGGAAATATATTGGTGGGACGGAATGAAAAAGGATATAGTGGAGTTTGTTGCTCAGTGCCCTAACTGTTAGCACGTTAAGATTGAGCATCAAAAACCCGATGGATTATTGCAGGCTATAGAGATTCCGACTTGGAAGTGGGAAGTAATCAATATGGATTTCATCGTAGGTTTACCTCGTACCCAGCGTAAGTTCGATTCTATATGGGTGATTGTTGATAGACTTACAAAATGAGCCCATTTTTTGCTTGTTAGGACTACACATTCCGCATAGGATTATGCAAGGCTTTACATTAAGGAGATAGTACGACTTCCATGGTGTCCCTATATCTACTATCTCGGATAGAGGAGCTCAGCTCACAACTAATTTCTGGAGGTCCTTCCAAAAAGGATTTGTAAGTCTTAATACAAAATTTCATCCCCAGATACACGGACAGACTTAGCGTACTATCCAGACACGGAGGATATGTTACGGGCTTGTGTGATAGACTTCAAAGGTAACGGGGATGATCATCTGTAACTTATTGAGTTCTCGTATAATAATAGCTATCATCTCAGTATTTAGATGGTTCCATATGAAGCTCTTTACGGACGGAAGTGTAGGTCGCCTATAGAATGGTTCGATGTTGGGGAAACTAAGTTAGTAGGACCAGATTTGGTACAAAAGGAAATCGAGAAGATTAAGCATATACATGAAAGGCTATCAGCATCTCAAAGCCGTCAGAAGTCTTATGCGGATAATCGACGATGAGACTTGGAGTTTCAGGTTGACGATTGGGTATTCCTAAAGGTATCACCGATGAAAGGTGTTATGAGGTTCAGAAAGAAAGGAAAACTTAGCCCTCAGTACATTGGACCATATAAGTTCATACGCAAGGTAGGCCAGGTAGCATATGAGTTAGAATTTCCTTCTGACTTGGAGTATGTACATCCAGTCTTTCATGTATCTATGCTTCGTAAATGTTTCGGAGATCCTTCCACAGCCGTATATGTTGACGATGTTCAGGACATAGAGCAACTATCATATGAGGAAACTCCCATTGCTATATTAGATAGACAGGTTCAGAAATTGAGGACTAAAGACGTAGCTTCAGTGAAAGTACTTTGGAGAAACAATAATATGGGAGAAATGACTTGGTAAGCCGAAGAAGACATGAAGTCTATATATCCTCACTTTTTTCCTCTTCTAGAGAAGGATCCGATTGAGATATCACAACTTTAAGATACGGGTATGGATTTTTGCGTTAGTTATTACCATTGGTCGTGTGAGGCCATTGCCATTATTGATGATTGTGGCAATATGTGGCATTGAATTATTGAGTTTTCTACAAGAAGGGTTGATAGTATTACTATTACAAAGGCGACTCTGCCAAAATTTATATAGATACCGGGGAGTTAAACATTCGAAGACGAATGTTTCTAAGAGGGGAGCGATGTTACATTTCGCATTTTCATATGTTAAAGTTTTGTCGTAAGTTAATCGACGTATACTCGGGAATGAGATTTTTTTTGAGTTATAAGCATTTATGCCATTTATAACAGGCGATAAATAAGTGTCGTGAAGGTTAAAGGGTAAATGAATCAAACAAAATGAGTTTCATTGAAGGTTGTCAATTTGGGATAAAATACGGTCCGAGCTATAATACCCGGTATTTATGGACTAGTGCCATACAAGTACCACAAGACCATGATAGTAAGGTACATAAAGTGTGTTAAAAGTGAGTAATATTTTAAATAATTTGAGATAATTCTTAGTTATGTGAATAAATGGGTAATTAATGATTTTTGATAGGAGATTAGCTAATTAATTTTAATCTTTGGATAAGTTTAGTAATCCTCCCAACGTGGCAGAAATTGAGGTCTTGATCAAAACCAAAATTGTGACTCTTAATTCATGTAGAAGGTGGCATATTTAGAAGGTTTTTGTGGCTAAGTTCACCACATAAGTGGGCCCACACATATAGATTTAAAGACCTCTCTATTCACTTTGTATCACTACAATGTAATGAAGAAAGCTTAAGTAAAGGTTATATTATGTGATAGCAACGTGTCTTGCTACAAAATTCATACAAGACTACTTAGCAACGTGTGAATTGCGATTCTAAGGGAGTACGATGCAATCTTTCTCAAGAATGTCATACGGATTTTTCCCTACTTTGATCTTGTCGTCACGTGTTTTGTCGCGATTGTCGTGTGTTAGAGGGATTGTCAAGAGAACCGGCTCAGGTATGTTAAGGCTATCCCTTCTTTTTTTTTTTGGCATGATCCATACGATATAAATGAAACGAGCAAATGTGCAACTTTCATAAATAACTCTATTCATAGAAGTGCTAGAGGTGCCTATGTTCTTGATTCCCATGTGTCTTATTATTATATCTTCTGTTCATAAGTCTCAGAAAAATATGTTGATAAAGTTTATTCGAAAGGCATATTGATCTTATGACATTCCGAGAAATCTTACAAACTTACTTCTTATGCATTTCATTCATTTATACATGGTCATTGACCCATGACCATATGGCGTTATATACACATATATTATATGTATATGGGATATGGGAAAAGGTTACGGCGTTATATATACACCACTACCTGATCAGTTGGTATACGTTGATGATTTTGCCCACAGAGGCTAATATGATATGATGGGATGACCTTAGAGGCTTGATGATGTTATGTACACCTATACCTACGCATGATATGATATTTATAAGCACGTGCATGACATTATAAATGTTTCAGGATTCACAAAGTTATTTTAAATAACAGGTGGAATTCTTTACTCCATGTTTCATCTATGTCCTTTATGTACTGGTTTTCATGCCTTACATACTCAGTACATTATTCGTACTGATGCCCCCATTTCCCAGGGCCTGCGTTTCATACCCGCAGGTGCAGGTAGACAGGTTGATGGTACCCCCTCTTAGGATCATTGATCAGCGAGAGGTGGTGTGCTCCATTTGATCCAGAGCTGCTTTGAGTTTTGGTACAATATGTTTTTCCATATATGGGTATGACGGGGCCCAGTACCGTCCTTTATACAGTTGTACACTCTATTAGAGACATGTAGACAGTTATGTATAGTTGGATAGTATGTGGCCTTGTGGGTTTCAAGTTTTGGATGTTGTAGTTGTGTATAGTAGCCTTGTCGGCTTGCCCTACTGTATTCCGCATGTATATGTATATATGTCTTTTGGACATGTTTTCCTCACGTATGTCATTCACATAATTCAGTAGTTTATTGACAAATGATATTCATGACCTACCTTTAATTCATATTTATATCGTAAACGCACGCTTAGGGATGTTCGACGGGTAGGACTCGGGCACTCGCCATGCTCCATTAGTTTGGGTCGTGGCAAAGTGTTTCCCAACTTTTCTAAAATAAGAAATCAGGTCGATATCTCCACTTTAAACCCTAGGTCTCAGTCCTAATCAAAATAATTAATACATAATAGGCACGATCAGTACAATTACAGGCATGATGTGAATCTAAATCTATCCGAACATATCATGAGATATAGCTACGTATGGACTCTCGTCACCTCGTGCATACATGCTCCCCACACAAGTAGCACACAACAATAATACGCCTAAGGGGATAAATTTCTTCTTACAAGGTTAGGCAAGAGACTTACCTCGATTCCAAGTCCTCAATCCGGCTCTTCGACCTCACTAAAACTCCTCAAACGACGTCGAGGGCTCCGAAACTAATCAAAAGTCGTATAAACTAGTAAATATATATTCAAAAATTCATAATTTAGCTTTATAGTAGTTACCCAACCCAATTTGGAAGATTCATGAAATTTAACCCCAGGCTCACATGCCCGGATTTTGGAAATGTTTTAATATATCTAAAAGTTATCCATGACCTCCCGAACTCCAATATATAATTTATTCCAATTTTCACCATCAAATTCGTGATGAAATCCCAACTTTACCAAAACCCTAGGTTATACACAAAATCCCACTAGTTTCACAAACTTTCCATATTTAATCTACCTATAATCCGCGTATTTAACTTTGCAGATCCAGAAATTTCTAGACACGGAGGGCGTTGATCTCGTGCGCGGTTGATTATCGGAGATTTACGAGGTAGCTGCCGGCATTCACAGTCCTTGTTTCTCTTTCCTGGTATTCTTTTCTTTTTCTTTATTTGTATTTTGATACAGACTCTTGTAGACACTATTTCCTATATTGGTTGTTTAGATACTCATGACTTAATGACACCTCGATGTTTGGGGTTATTTTCCGTACTATATTTTGGGGTAACTCATGTTTACGAATACTCTGTCATTTAGAAGCTTTTGATTTATCTTTCAGTGAAATATTGGAAGTGTTTTGAAAATATTGATTTGCCTAATACCATTGACAGGCGCCTTCACGATATGTTAGGATTTTGGATCGTGATAATTAATCATTGATATGCCTTTGACAGTTTGAAGTCCGAGGGAGTTACTACGTATTTATTAGTAAAAGAAATTAATACTAGTCCAGTAAATACATCCTATGTGGCTAGAGTAATTATTGTTCAAATATGATAACAAAAAGCCCTTGACACAACACGCATGCAGAGATAGAGTTTCATGTGCTTATCAGCATAAAGTATAAGCCTCTACGTGTACATCAAATAAATTATAACTAGAATTTTTTAACCAATGGGAACAGGTTAATTTTTACCTTTGTAGCGATGGGGCCACCACAAATTATCTTTAAAAACTTCACAATTTTTAGTCGTTGACACAAAAAATTTAGTCACAAATAACATAGATCATATCCTCGCTTCATCAAAAAATATATGAGAATCTAACACAAGATTACAATCTTGGTAGGTCAATAAATTATCTTCTTTCTTGGATATTATCAGTGATGAACTTTGATCAAGACAACCAATCTCTAACAAGTAAAAATATTACCACAATCTAGATCAATAATTTTTTTCCCCTGTCCTTAGTCCTATATGCATTTCTAATTTACAAAATATCTTGTTTTTCATATCTGTCTATTCAAATTTGAATTATTACCTGAAAAGTTCATTATTTATTGATTTAAGTATTTTATTTCTCTAAGGCTTCCATTTGTTTTATAAATTTACTATGGCTACGTCTTTCCCAAATGATATGATGAATGCTCCTGAGTGTACCATTTGCTTGGAAGTTGTCCTTGACAACGTTGGAAGGTCCATCACCAAGCTTCACTGTGGCCATTTTTTTCATACGGGTATGTAACATATATCTGAAATTTATGTAAATCTCTAAAAAATAATTTAAAAACTTTATTTAATTCATTCATACATACATACTTATATATATATATATACATATACATACACATACACATACACACTTTCTTAAAAATAATTTAAGAAATTTATTTAATTCAACATTCAGGTGTTATATGTATTGTGGTGAAATTAAATTAAAGCGATCTGATTCTATTTTACTCCACATTAAAAATGTTTGTCTAATTCACATGATTTAACCTTTTTCCGTTTCTTGAATTTTTATTTTTGATATCTTTATTAAATTGATTTTCTTTCTGACTCATCGAAAACTATTTAGATCCTCATAAAATCATAGTAGCTATTTTTCTTGATATCTTGTATGTCAAATTAAACTTTTTGATATATAGGACAAACATTTTTCCCCATCACTTACAATTTGACTCGAGCTTAAAAAAAAGGAAATGGCCTCCTATATTTACTTAATTACAATTTGAATAGAAGAAAATAATCCTGAAATTTTTTTTTATGTGTTATTTTCAGATCTTTTCTGCGAAAAGCTAATGATCTCTTGTAAAAGAGAATATAAAACTAAATGAAATTATAAAGGACTACAAAACCAATGGAATGACGACAGGGTATGTAGGTTAAAAGGGTTTTTTAAAATAAAAAAGAAAGACTCCATCAGTAGCTAGAAACAATAAAGAAGAATATATGAAAGAAAAAAAAAGTGTCTAACTTGTCTAAATTGACAGCATAACCATTTTTTTATGTTATTAGGTTACTTTTATCCTGTTATAGCAGGTAAATATGATTATTTTCATGATTATAAATCTCACATGAAAAATTACCTACAATTATGTTATGGATTACCTGATGATATAAGTATTAGTTTTTACACTATGGATGCATATAAATTAAACTAAAAAAAATTAAGAACTGCTCGTGTCTCCTTTAGATAACGAACATAGACACACACCTACACGTCCATATATGAAAATCATATAAGTGTAAAGGTATTTAGCCTTCACGAAACATAAAAAAAAAAAGATCTCTTATATAACATGCATCTCTTTCTCTTTTATCAAAAATTAAATGAAGTTGGTTCGCAAATTATGATCTTAATTAAATGTCCTTCCATTTATTTCTTTTCTTGTTATGCAGACTGCATCGGATCCGAATTCAATAATAGAGGTAGAATGCAGTGTCCCAACTGCAGGAATATTGAAGAAGCTGGGAACTGGAGATTTTTCACGGATCCTCAAAATGAAGATCCTAATGAACAATCAAACAATGTCATTGAAGTGATCAATGATAACGA
>ML343689.1:0-16189 GCA_005239505.1 Nicotiana paniculata | reverse complement strand
TAAAATATACAAATATATGTATCGAATATGAAAGAGACAAAATAAATGGAATACTTTAAATACGTTACAAAGTTTTAGACATACTTTAAATATTAGCCCATGTGTTCATACCCGAACCTTGGGGTGATATGCTTAAATAATAAAAGGATCATGTGTGCACTCCGTGTCTCGATGCCTTTAGATTTAAAAGTAATTATGTTATAACCATGTGTATATTCCGTACCTTGGTTTAATATTTAATTTCAAAGAAGTACCTTGTGTGCGTTCCGCATCTTGGTAAACACAACTAATAAAAAAATAATAATTAATTAAGCGGTAATAAATAAGCCATGATCAATAAAATACAAGAATAGCTAAAAATTAATTTAAGCCTTACATGAGTCAATAAAGCGACCGTGCTAGAACCGCGAGACTCGAGGGGTGCCTTACACCTTCCCCTCGGTCAACAGAATTTCATACTCAGTCTTCTGTTTTCGTAGACCATAAATTAAGAGTCAAACCATCACTTTTTAAGGGATTCAAGGTAAAAGGTGGCTTGGAACACAAAAACTCAATTCCAAGTGGCGACTCTAAATAATAAATAATCCCTTTTCAAAATGTCACTTCGATTGGAAAAAATCATCTAACTCAACCTCGTAATAGGGTTTTGTGGGACATAAAATAGGTGTGACAAGCTCTTGCTAAATCCTGGCCGTTGATCAATTTTGATCAACGACCCAGATTCACTCTTTCATAATTTAACTTAAACGACCCCCCCAAAACCCTCATTTCTCCTTTCACACTCGCCATCACACTTCACTCTCCTCTCTAAATCCTCTATACCCTAACCCTAATTCCCCTTCGCCGTCGCTCGCTTGCCATCGACTATCGTGGATTACCACCATTTTCCAGCCTTAACGATTCTCCTACGCCGGGTTTTCTGCTGTCTTTGAGGTCCTCAAGGGACCTAGGAATATTCCACTCACACCGTGGCCTGTCCTCACCAGTCTCAGGCCACCATGGCTCGATTTGAGTAAGATCGTCCTATTTTTTGGCTAAACCTTATGGTTTCTAAGTCGATATTTTAATCTCTGGGTTATTTTCTCGAAACACTAATCTCATCTCCTAAATCTTTTTAGATCTGTAACTGATATGAGAAGGTTCGAACTATTTTTATGAGAAACATTTCATTTTTCAAAGTGCATAAGCTTGAAATGTAATTTTGGTGTTTTTGTGTTGTTTTTGGTGTTTCGAAGGATCGACTATGTTTGAATGACGTTATGGGGTGTTGGTAGGATTGGTTGAGGTCCCAGGGGCCTCAAGTGTATTTCGGATTCTCAAACGGGCACTTTTTGGTCTTAAGGAGTATGCTATTTTTTGGTGTCTTAGCAGCAGTGATTTCTTCATTGTGATCACGTTGATTCATCCGCAATCGCGTAGAATGAAAGAGTGGGTCAGGAATTTTGGTCTATGTGATCGCGTGGTTAGGATTGCGATCGCATAGGTTGAGCAGGTGAAGCAGTGCGATCGCGTGGGCTTTGGTGCGATCGCATATAGGTCATGAGGTGTGTGTGTAGGATGGAGATTTGTTCTATGCGATCGCGTGTGTACGTATGAGATTGCATAGATTGGGCTGGTTTGTGCATCGCGATCGTGTGGCTAGCGTCGCGATCACATTGAAGGGATTATAAGTGCTGGGCAGAATGTTTTAAAGCCCATTGTTGTGAATCTTTGTCGATTTTCCTCTATTGATAAGAGGTTTTAGAGCTATTTGAGAGGGTTTGAATAAGAAATCGAAGGAGCTCACTTGGAGGTAAACCGGAAAATTGTTGAATTTAAACCCAAAATTTAGGGAAGTTAAGTGCATGGAATTGGAATTTTTTTTAAAGGATTTGAGTGGGCAATTATGGTCCGATTTTTGTGATCTTGGTATGTATAGAATCATGAGAGGACGAGGATTCTATTTACGTAAATTTTATTGAATTTCGAGATGAGGTCCTGGGGCTCAGGTTTGGCCGAATTTTGAGAAATTTGTCTAAATTGATAGTTTTCGATTGGGTTGTGTTCCTTTAGCGTATATTGATGATGTTAATCTGATTTTGGTCAGATTCGGAGCAATCGGGAGTCGATTTGAGGGGCAAGAGCATCGCGGATTAGTATTGTGACCCGGTAGAATGGCGCACATATCAGATGGTGAGTATGTGGCGTGCACTAATTTTTGGATTGGACTTGGTCCACTCCGCATCAACTATTGAGTTGCGTATTTTACTCTAAATCATATGTTAAATTTTGTTGTAAAGACTATTGCTATATTTGGGCTATAAGCCATGTTTCGGGCCTCATGCCGACTTGTTTAGACCCCTTGGGGGATTTTTACTGTTATTTCCTCACTCTTGGTTTACGATTTACACTCAGTCATATTGCGCTTAACTGTTTTTGAAACTCATCCTTATTTACACTATTTTGAGATATAAAAATGATGTTTTGGGTCGAGTACCCCGTTTTACTGATACGCCCGAGGGGATTTGGAGAGGTTCTGACTGAGTGAGGTTGAGGGCCTGATTGTGAGGATATGATACGCCACGAGGTGGCTTGATATTAGCTCTTGGGCAGAATGAGCCCCTCTGGAGTCTGTATACACCCCCAGTGAGCGCAGGTACCTACTGAGTTCAAGTGCTGAGTGCCGAGTGACGAGTGATTAGGAGGCATGAGTGACATGGAGGTTGCCCAAGGGGTTGATATTGAGTGGCTGTGAGGTGCGGAGTGATGTTCTGCTCGAGGGGCGATTTATGATTCATGTTATTGCCCGATGGGCTACTTATGATTTATTTCATTTTATACTAAACCCTTCGGTTATTTTTATGTCGGAAATTGTTGGAAAACACATTTTTCAAAGGATTTTACTGAAGTTGACTTTTATGGCATGGTGATTTCATATATCTATGTATATACTGTTGGAAAGAAAGGTTGTGCATATTGTGAACTGATGATATTGATTTTATGTGTTTCTTGCTGCTTAGACTTGATTTATTTTCATTACTACTGAGTTGGCATACTCACATTACTCCATGCACCCCTGTGTGCAGATACAGGTGCTGATACTAAGTGTTAGCCATCTATTATGTGCGGAGCCGGAGTTCATCATCTCTGTTTTCCCTTCTTATGTTGTATCTAGTTATTCGTTCGGAGGTTTTGTATTATAATAGTATACCTTTTGGCATATTTCTTAGATGCTCATGACATGTTGACTCCGGGCTTTGGGGATGGTTAGACTGTTTAACTGTTTGTTTGCCTAATGGATTCAGTAATTCTATACACTTTTGTGAAATGTTGAAAATGGTTGGTATTTTGGGAAGAAACTGTAATTATGTGATTATTAGCTAGCCTAGGTCCACGATAGGCGCCATCACGACCGGTTTAGGATTTGGGCTCGTGATAGATTCTTGTGTGTTTGATCGATTTTGTTTAGTTTCTCCTTAACCCTAACCAGTTATGTTGAAACCCCTAATTTTTTAGCACTAAGTTTTGATTCTAAGTTCGTCCTTGCTTTTCGTTCATTTTATTCTGCTATGTGTTTTATTCTCATGAATAATGCTTCGTTTAATTAGAGTATTTTGTGATTTTTACCCTAGTATGTCCTATTAGGGTTTCAGATCTGAATCCTTCTATTTGTACTTGGTTTGCTTGCTTATTCATGGAAAAATCTATATTATTGTCACGACCCCAATTCCTAAGCCGGCCGTGACGGCGCCTATCTTGGAACTAGGCTAGCCAACCATTTAAGATTATCAATATATTTCATAATTTCCCAAAAATTAGCAGATTTTCAAATAGCAGAATGAGATGAACAATTATACATTTCCCCAAAACCTGGAGTCAACTGTCATGAGCATCTAGAACTGTAAATACAATGTACAACAAGGTGAGTTGCTACTACAAAGCATGGAGTACAAAAGACAAAAACTATGAACTGAGGAAAAGAAAAGAGGCGAGGTGGGGACGCTGAGCAGCTACCTCAATCCTCGAACAACTCTAAGCACGTCCTAAAATCAACTAGTGAGATGTTCCGGTACCTGGATCTGCACACAGAGGTGCAAGGAGTAACGTGAGTACGCCAACTCAGTAAGTAATCAATGTAACTAAAAACTTGAGTGTAGTGACGAGCGTTTATAAACCATGTAAATCCATATAATGAATAACAGTGGAAATGAGTAAATCAAGTCAGGATTACATTCCGAATATTTCGTAAAAACTCCAGTTTCCATTTAAAAATCTCGTATAAAATTATTTATCATCAGAGACTCAGTGTAAAGAAGAGTGAAAACGGAATTTTCATAAAATATAAGCCCCTCGGGCACAATATCACTAACAATAAAGCCTCTCGGGCAAGACTCTCATTCACTCGTGACTCCACTATTAGTATCTCATGCTCTCACTTAAACACTCGTACTCAGCTGTACCATGAATACACATAACTGCTGCGGCGGGCAGCTCGCTCCTCTCTCTCTCTCTCTCTCTCTATATATATATATATATATATATATACTGCGGCGTGCAGCCCGATCCTTATAACATACTCTGTGGCATGCAGCCCGATCCATATAATAGTCGAGTACGCTCACTAGTGGTGTACAAACTCCTGGAGGGGCTCCTTCAGCCCAAGCGCTATATCTGTTGCGGCGTGCGTCCCGATCCGATATGTATATTGTTGCGGCGTGCAGGCCGATCCATATATAACATATATTGTTGCGGCGTGCAGCCCGACCCATACATAATCTATATTGTTGCGGCGTGCAGCCCGATCCATATGTAATATATAAAATATATATTGCTGCAGCGTGCAGCCCGACACACAACTATCCTCACATACTCGGCTCTCGGCCTAACTCAGTCATCCTCACAAGCTACTCGTGCAATTCATCTCAACTCACGGTACTCAGCCCAAAATACTTCTGGGAGTTTCAAAGCAGTGTGATAATAGTGAAAATAACAACAAGTGGTAACCATGACTGAGTTCACAGATGTTCTATTAGGATAGTGGTAGAATAGTGTAAAAGTACCCCTGAGGGTCTAAACATGTCGGCACAAGGCCCCAAACATGGAACATACTCCTGAGGGTCTATATAGGTCGGCACAAAGCCCCAAACATTGCTCACAACCCATAAACAAGTATAAACTTCTGAAAGACATGATATTGTAAGGTTTCAAATCAAATACGCGTTTTAATAGTCGCTACGGGACAGACCAAGTCACAATCCATATCGGTGCACGCCCACACGCTCGTCACCTAGCATGTGCATCACCTAATTTACCAAGACAACATCAAATAACGGGGTGTCATACCCTCAGGTTTAGAGTTACAATCGTTACTTACCTCAAAACAGCCCAGAAGCTACTCCGCGATGTGCTTACCCCTTGAATTGGCTCCCAAATGATCCAAATCTAACCAAAATCAGATTAACATCATCAATATACGCTAACAGAACAGAACACAATCGATAAATATAAATTTTAACACAATTCTCGAAATTTTGCCGAATTCGTGCCCCTAGCCCACGTCTCGGAATTCTATAAAATTTACATCACTAGAATCCTCATCCTCCCACGATTCTATACATACCAAATTTACCAAAATCCGGCCTCAATTGCCCACCCAAAACACCAAAAGAATTTTCAAAATTTTCCTCCCATTTTTCCCAACTTTTCTACTTTAGTTCCTCAAATTCCAAGCCCAATCCGTCACAAAATAACATAGAAATGAGTTTTTAATCCGGGAAACTTACCTCCATTGAAGACCCTCAAATTCCTCCTTCAATTTACTCTCAAACTAGCTCAACCCACATGCAACAATGGAAGAATGCCCAAAATTTCACGGAGGCGCTCATTTATTCTCTCTGCAGTTAATCCGCACATGCGGACCATTTTTTGCACCTGGGGATCCGCAACTGCGGTCCCAGGTGCGCTCCTGCAAAAATCCACTAACAAACCAATACTCGCACTTGCGGTGCCTCACACGCACTTGTGGACTCCTCCAGCCTGGCCTCTTCTTGCGCCTGCACAATGATCTTCTCACCTGCAGCCATCACACTTGCGTCTCCCCATCCGCAGGTGCGGCCACACTAGCAAAATGACACCAACAACAATTTTGCTGCAAATTCCTATGTCCAACCCTCCGTTAACCATCCGAAATCAATCCCGAGCCCCTCGGGGCCCCAACCAAACATCTAACACATCTCATAACTTCATTCTAACTTAGTCAAGCATTCAAAATACCAAAAACAACGCAAAAACACTAAAATCACATCAAATTCAAGCCTATGAACTGTGAAACTTCTAAATTTCGCCAATGATACCGAAACCAACCAAAACACATCTGATTGACATGAAATTTTGTGCACATATCAAAAATGACATTACGAACATGATTCAACTGTCAAAATTTTATTCCGACCCCTATAGCTTATTTTCCATTGCCGACCGAAAATCGCCAAAAACAAACTTTCGCCAAGTCAAGCCTAATTCTACACCGGACATCAAAACTTCATTTAGAAGACACTCCTATGTCCCAAATCACCTAACGAAGCTATCCGAGCATAAAATCCACACTCTGAGGTCGTGTACCAATAAGTCAACTCCCAGTTGACTTTTTCAACTATAAGGCTACTTTAAGAGACTAAGTGTCTTTGTTCTCACCACGACCACTAAAAACCCGAAACAACCAACCCAAAACAAAAAAAAGAGACTAAGAAACATATGATAAAGAAAAAATGTGGGAA
Source organism: Nicotiana paniculata (assembly GCA_005239505.1). NCBI lineage: Eukaryota > Viridiplantae > Streptophyta > Magnoliopsida > Solanales > Solanaceae > Nicotiana > Nicotiana paniculata. Next base: position 9,434 of record ML343689.1, on the reverse strand, counting down.
ACAGGACTAATCTCAAGGAACGACCGGCCGGTTACTCATATGCTAATTTTCGGTTATTTTCCGTATTTTCACAACCTTTAAATTATTTCTTGCCTTATTTATGATCAACTGTGTTATTTACTAACTCTTACTACATATGTCCTTAATTGAACCTTTGTGTATCTACCCCTAATTACGTACTTTATACCTATATTATTTGATATATTTCCTTAATTGTTACATGATCTTTACCATTGGTAAATTACTCCCTTAATTAAGGGAAGACTTTACTGATTTTGTTTTTAATTGATTCTGTGGTTCTCCAATTACTGAACAATTGATTGTTTACCTTATTTACCTAGCTCTTGACTATTATATATACTTTCTTCTATTCTCACTATAGGAACACTAGTTCATAAACTCCGTCTCTTACACTTAAAATCTTTCTTCTCTTTCTTGTTACTTGCTACTCTTACTGAACTACCCGGTTGTAAGACAAGGCTAGTTATTGTACTAAAGTTTCTCTATATTATGTGTCTGCTCTCCTTAACTGGTATGTTCTGATTCAATTTCAAGTTCAAAATTCTATGTGTTTAGTTACTGATTTAGTTTAATGATTTCCAGTCATGTTCCTGTTTACTATTTGGCTGTTCAATATGTAACTATCATGCCTAAATCACTCATTTTGTCCTGTCCAACTTGATTAACATGTTTAAGGACTCGCCTATTGCTTTATGTACCCTGCCCCAGTTTGACTTTGCTCATGTATGTCAGCATGATTGATTGTTTGCCTATTTGTTTATTTAGATTCTGGTACTAACCTTCTTTCTTAGTAATCTAATATCCCCAAGTAATTCTGGTTCTATACTTAAATTCCAGAATAATATGTTTCCACATGTCTGTTCTGTGATCCATGCCCTATGTCTGTACTATTAGCTATATGATTAATTCATTAATCCTATAAAAACTCTTGAAAAGGCTTCTGTGCTCCTATTGTTAGGTTAATACGTTCTATCTGTCCCCAATACCCATAGTCCCTGAGTGAAATCTGGGTTTGAATGGTACTGTTTAAACTGTTTGTTGATTTCTCTTAAGTTCACACTTTTTTTTCTTTCAAAAAACCGTTTTACTACTAATGAAATTCCTATTTTTCATAGAACCTCTTTACTTAATTGAGTATTTTTCAATATTGTTTTCATATCAAAACCCTTTTCAAAACTATGTCAAGCACTATCACTTTACTCCTAAGTCACTAGGTTCTGCCCCTCTAGTGTGTGTATTGCCTTGGGATCCTCTTGAGAAACCTTGGAACTCTGGCACACTGGGGATGGCTCTTCCACACTGCACTTACTCAATTCCTATTATAGAAAGTGTGGGTGTGAGCACTGCCCGGGATCCTTGAGGCCCTTAGGGAACTCTGACGCACCTGGACATGAAGTTGGTAATTAAATCTTTGGCGTTTTGAGACTACTGAAGGCTCGGGGTCATTAGATGTATTTGGGACTGCTTCAGTCTCCCTATAGTTTAACTTCTTTCCTTTTTACTTATGTAATTCATTCAACCATTGGTGTGTAATAATTATTTGTAAACAGATACTGGGGTGGCTAGTGAAAATGAGGATGGTAGTTGTATGATCTTGTTGATATTATTGGGTAGAAATCATGCTTTAGGCTTTAAATTCAGTGTATTTGCATTAGAATCCATGTCCTAGGACCAATGTGTTCATCCAAATCATGTTAAACATTGCATTAGATATCATGTTCGTAAGACTGCACATTTACTGCTTCAACATATCATATGTAATTAATCCACGTGTTTTAATGTTGTATTAGTTCATCACTTTGAGATCCTTCTCCTAGGTCAATGAATAACTTTAACATAAAACTGTCACCCTTGTGTGCATTTAGAAATCATGTTCTAGAAATTATGTTTGTATTCGCTTCAGTTCGCCTTTTTTTTAACTAAGATAAGCAACTGACCATGAAAAGGTATAAAAATCGTCTATCATATAGATGTTATATGTAAAGACCCGTAAAAAAATTTTGTTTAAAATAATGCCCGAATGAGTCCTGGAGTTGTTTTATTGTGGAATTTTTTTTTTTAAAATGAACATTAATTGAGTAAAAAGTTCCTCGGGACTTAAGGAATAAAATTTTCCAGAAAGTAGGTGTTATGCGACGCACTATGGGATCGCATAACGTGTATGCAAACCGCATAATGGTCGCATACACAGGCATATCACTGTCCCATTTGAGGTCAACTATGCGATCACATTTCGGTTCTGTGGACCGCATAGTTGTCGCATTCTTGCCCATTGATTTTGGTGAGGGAGGTTATGCGACGCACTATGCAACCGCATAACGTGTATGCGGACCGCATAATGGTCTCATACCTGGGCAGTGTGTTTTGAATTTTGGCCTATCTTGAGGGCCACTCTGCGATCGATTCTACGGACTGCATTTTAGGAATGTGATCGCATTCCTGACCGCATTCTTGTGTCGGGCTCCTATTTTTCAAATTTTTAAACCCGATCCCAGTTCATTAAAACACCCCCCCCCCCCCCCCTTCAATTTTAACCACTTCCTGAACAAAATTAGAGATAAGGGACAGAGGGTTCTTGAGAGAGAAAGCTTCCTCTTCATTAATTGGGTTTTCAAAGTCACTAGGGCTGGGAAATTTCGATTAATCATCTTCTTCTTCATTCTAACAGGTAAGAATCCCCAGCCCCTTTCTATTAGTTTTCAGGTTTAAGCAAAAATGGGACTCTCATGAATTGATTCTTGAAAATATAAATTGATACCTTGCATGCATGCTCATTAATGTCCATAATCTTGAAAAAGGAAGTGGGTCGGGGTAAGATTCACAAAGAAGGGGTGGTAATCTAATGGGGTCACATAGCATTCGATAAAATGCTTAAAAGAGTTCAAATCGTATGCATGATTTCTAATTCTTAGTTGAATATGCTTAATTGTGAACTAGATTGACGGTACTAGTCGGTTCGGTGATTTGTGAGTCAAAGTTAAAAAGGGATTTCGACCCCAGGTATGTATGGCTAACTTTAACCTTGGTAGAATCCACTTTTTGGGTCCGAGCATACGATATGTGTACCTTGTTGAAAATATGTGAATTTATTGTTCAAATGTGTTGAGACGTAAAATTCTATTTTCTGATTATCCTACTTTATTGTCATACTACCGTGCTATATGAGGTTGTGAAAGGTGTTTCGATGTGCCTGTCTTATTATGTTCAAAGCTCGTAAATGCTCGAGGGTATCGATATGAAAGTATATGTTAATTAATGAAAGATTGTTGATGTGCCCAAGTGTGGGAATGTATATAATGGCTAAAAGTCATGCGTGGAGAGTAATGAAAAGGGTATTGTGAAATTATATAAATGAGTTGAACGATTATGGCAACACCATGTATATGAATTACTGCTTGGTGAGAATTATTGTGCCTTGGGCCCAAATAAATAAATTGTTGATATGAACTTCTGTTCCTTGAAATGATGATTCTTGTGGCTTGATTGTTTGTGGTTGTTGTTACAAAATATGACTATCGGGTGGGATCGGGTTGCACGCTGCAACACGAACGAATAAGGATAATGAGATGTGAGGTAATAAGGGTGGACGAGGTAATATAGATGGAATGTGATCATTATCACCATTGAAATGAAAATCTATGACACTTGATGAGATGTGAGGTAATAAGGGTGGTCAAGGTAATAAAGATGGAATGTGATCGTTATCACTATCGAAATGAAAATCGGGGAAACTCTTGAATATGGTGTTGTTGGAAGGGGAAAATGAGAGATTGTGAAATTTGTTGATTTTGGTTGTTTCTTTCCACGTGCATTGATTGATTGGTTCTATTAACATCTCTTGGTTGTGTATTGTTTGATTTGTTCCGTGTTAATTGTCTGAGTATGTGCAAATTGGGTGTTCTAAATATGTTGAGGTGTGATGTCCTACTCTCTGACTGTCTAGCTGAAATTTCTGTATTTGATATTCGGAAATTTGGAAAGGTGATTGGCTTGTGAATGTTTTTCCACGTGTAAGGTTGGTTAAATACCCTAATGTTCCAGTATGAGAGATTGGTAGTGAAATCAAGTATGTGAATATGATTAAGTGGTAAGAGCTGTGAAATGATATGATAAATAGGAATTGTGGTTGATTCAGTCATACTACACGAATTGTGGAAATATCTTATTTTGACTCATGTTTTGGGAAATGATCTGTTGTGACTTGATATCTTATGGATGATTTTTTGTACTGAGATTGTGTCCTTACGATGAAATTCCTTGTGAATATGGCGTTGTTGGAAAGGAAAAAGGGGAATCTATGGAACTTGTGATTGTGATTGTTTCTGTTTCTTTTTCTGTGCAATGCTTGCTGATTTTATTACTGCCTCTTATTTGTGCATTGCTGATCTTACTTTGAGTAAAGTTTGTTCATACATACTAGTACAATTCAAATGTACTGACGTCCCTTTTGCCAGGGGCACTACATTCTTATGATGATTGTAGGTGGTTCCGTAGTAGATGATTCAACCCTCCGACCGTAGTACCTCCTCTCCATTCTGTCAGCTACATTGGTGAGCCCCACTTCCTCTCGGGGCCATGTGTGGTTCATGCCACCTTCGTTTCAGTTTATTGTGTATTGTAAGGTATAGTCGGGGCCTTGTTGCCGACAGGTAATGTTATGTTTCTAGTATTCGTAGAGGCTCCGTAGACACAATGTGGGCAATGTATATATGTATTTTGGGTAGTAAGCGTACGGTTTTGAATCGTGGTTCACGTGGTTAATGTTGTATGAAATTTGTAAGCCTTTGGTATCATATGTTGGTAATGATGAAAAGATAGAAATGAAATCAAATTGTAAGTTTATGCTTAATTTATAAATGGCTATTTCACATGAATAATGTATATTGAAATCACGGGGTAACGCGTGGGATAGGAAAGGAAAATCAGGTTTGCTTGACCGGGTTCATTCGGTTAAGTGTCGGTCTCGTCCCTCAATTTTGGGGCGTGACAAACTTGGTATCAGACCCTAAGGTTTTAAAAATGTCATAGGATGTCTCGGAGCCGTGTCTAGTAGAGCCCTTCTTATCGGTGAGTTGTCGACCACATCTATAATTAGGGGGCTATATCGACATTTAGGAAACACCCTTTTCATTGTTATTCTATATCGTGCGGTGAATTGGAAAGTTAAATTATTCTTGTCTAACTCGTGCTTTGCTAAAACTCGATTGCCGAACCAGAATTATGAAGCTAGAGTTTCCTAATGAGTCAGTTATTGAGTAGAAAGGGAATGGTGTGGGGCCAAAGAATAGGTTCATATCCTACCTTAAAACCTCGAAGATGATAATAAAGGGGTGAGTTTATCATTTGGTCCGGGTTGCGGACACACCGCTTCAGAAGTGTCTGCCCCCGAGTCCATCCCGAAATTGGTCTCTCTATTTCCAGATTCGCATCCAATATCTATTCCACCATACAGAATGGCGCCAGCAGAGTTGAGGGATTTAAAGGAGCAGTTGAAAGAATTATTAGATAAGGGGTTCATTCGGCCGAGTGTATCACCGTGGGGCGCTCCGGTTCTTTTCGTCAGGAAGAAGGATGGGTCGCTTCAGATGTGTATTGATTATCGGCAGCTCAACAAAGTCACTATCAGAAACAAGTATCCATTGCCTCGGATAGATGATTTGTTCGACCAATTGTAGGCCCACGTCTTGGTATCACCAGTTGAAGATCGTAGAGCAGGATATTCCTAAGACCGCCTTCAAAACTCGTTATGGCCATTTTGAACTTTTGGTAATGTCCTTTTGACTGACCAATGCTCCAGCGGCTTTCATGGATCTACTCGCGAAGTCGGGAGGATCATGCTAATCACCTCAGGTCAGTTCTGCAGACTTATCATCAACACCAATTGTATGCCAAGTTTTCAAAGTGTGAATTTTGGTTGGAGTCAGTCGCATTTTTGGGTCATGTTGTTTCCAGAGAATGGATTAAGGTCGATCCCCAGAAGATCGCAGCGGTGAAGGATTGACCTAGACCAACGACCCCGACAGAGATTCACAGTTTCTTGGGTCTAGCTGGGTATTATCGGAGGTTTGTGGAGGTATTCTCTACCCTCGCCTCCCCATTGACTAAATTGATGCAGAAAGCGGCTAAGTTCCAATGGTCCCACGCTTGTGAGAAGAGCTTTCAGGAGTTGAAACCAATATTGACTTCGGCATCGGTGTTAACTTTTCCAGAAGGCACATAGGTATTTGTGGTTTATTGCGATGCGTCAAGGGTTGGTTTGGGATGTGTGTTGATGCAACACGGGAAGGTTATAGCATATGCTTCCAGGCAACTCAAGAATCACGAGAAGAATTTTCCGACGCATGATTTAGAACTCACGACAACTGTGTTTGCATTAAACCTTTTGTGGCATTTTTTTGTATGGGGTCCATGTGGACGTGTTCTCAAACCACAAGAGTCTCCAATATTTGTTCAAGCAGAAAGAGTTGAATTTAAGACAACGACAATGGTTAGAATTGCTTAAGGATTATGACACGAACATTTTGTAATATCCAGGAAAAGTAAATGTAGTGGTCGACGCTCTCAATCGGAAGTCTATGGGTATCCTGGCTTATTTGGAGGAAGATTATAGGCCGTTGGCTCGGGACGTTTGCCAATTGGCTAATCTGGGGGTCTCTCTCTCGACCTCAAACGAGGGGAAAGTCATGGTGCATTATGGGGCAGAATCGTCACATGTAGCGGAAGTTGAGGAAAAGCAGTATATGGATCCAGCATTGGCACAGTTGAAGGAGGCAGTTTTGAATAGAAAGATTTTTGGCATTTTCACTCGATAGCGATGATGGTGTTTTATGGTGCCAGGGAAGGCTATGTGTTCCCGATGTGGATAATCTTTGGGAGAGGGTGATGGCGAAAGCTCGCAATTCCAGGTATTCCCTACAACCACGTTCTACGAAAATGTATCAAGACCTCAGGGAAGTTTATTGGTGGAGCGGTATGAAGAGAGCTGTGGCAGACCTTGTATCTAAATTTCCGAATTGTCAGCAGGTGAAGGCCGAGCATCAGAGGCCCGGTGGGTTAACTCAGCTTATGGAAATTCCAATGTGGAAATGGGAAATGATCAACATGGATTTAGTGGTAGGGTTACCTCAGACTCAGAGCAAGTTCGAATCGATTTGGGTGATAGTTGATCGACTCATGAAAACAGCTCACTTCTTTCCAGTCAAGTCCACTGATACTGCAGAACAGTACACTCAGTTGTATATCAAGGAAATAGTCAGGCTTCATGGTACTCCAGTTTCTATTGTCTCAGATCGAGGAGCCCAGTTCACGGCTAAGTTTTGGAGGAAATTTCAGCAAGGTTTGGGTACTCAGGTAAATCTCAGCACAGCTTTCCATCCGCAAACTGATGGTCAGGAAAAGCGGACTATTCAGACGCTTGAAGATATCTTACGGGCTAGTGTGTTGGACTTTAAGGGTAGTTGGGATGATCATTTACTGCTCATCGAATTTGCTTACAAAAACAGCTATCACGCTTGTATTCAGATTGCCTCATATGAGGCATTGTATAGAAGAAGGTGTAGATCTCCAATTGGGTGGTTCGAGGTTGGTGAGGCAGAATTGTTAGGGCTAGATCTTGTGCACCAGGCGTTGGAAAAAGTCAGATTCATTCAAGAGAGGATGAAAACTGCTAAGAGCCATCAAAAATACTATGCGGACGTTCATCAAGAAAACTGGAATTCCAAGTAGATGATTGGGTGTTCTTGAAGGTATCTCCCATGAAGGGAGTGATGCGGTTTGGGAAGGAAGTGAATTGAGCCCAAGGTATGTCGGGCCATATCAGATTGCTCAAAGGATAGGATGAGTTGATTATAGGTTCGAATTAACCCCCCCCCTAAATTGTCATTAGTGCGCCCGGTGTTACACGTGTCTATGTTGAAGAAAGTGGTTGGAGATCCATCAGTCATCGTGCCAGTTGAGACTATTGAGGTCAATGAAGAATTATCGTATGAAGAGGTTTCAGTTGCTATTCTTGATAGACAAGTCCGTAGATTGAGGAACAAAGAAATTACTTCAGTTAAAGTATTGTGGCGAAGTCAGCACGTTGAGGACGCCACATGGGAAGCGGAAAATGAGATGAAAGAAAAATATCCCAATTTGTTTGAACAAGTATAGTAGTGTTCGTCAGAACTGTCATCTCTAAGCAAATTATATTTTATGTTCAGTTTCGTGCAAAGGCACCCCATCTTCCCCTAATTGCCTTATTGTTGTAATTTCCCAATGTGTGCTGAAACTGGACCCGCTGTTACTATTTGGGTAGTGTGCAACCCTTGAAGTAAATGAAAGTTTTGTGGAACTTATGTGTAGGCAAGTGATTAATGGTAGTGTAGGTTGGTAATGATTAATTGAAATGAATATGGTATATCTAGGTGATTGGGTTGTATGGAACTCATTAAAATTACCAAGTTATGTGCAAAAATGTTAATCATGTGTAAATTTGTGGTATAGGAAGAAAGAACTATGTGTAGTTGACAAACTTTGTCTCAACGTTATGTGTGAGTTATTGGGTGATTAAGACTGTGTAATGGCGCTTGGAAATGTGTTTCGGGGGCTCTCTGACAGGTAGATAGGTCTAATTACAAAGGGAACTCTGGCGAAATTTTTTTGAAATATTGGAGTTAGTGAAAATGTGGAAGTTGCATATCATGCTTTCGAAACTAATTGGTTTCCAGAACCCTCATTCGAGGACGAATGATTTTTAAGGAGGGGAGGATGTAAAGACTCGTAAAATTTTCTCGTTTAAAAATAATGCCCGAATGAGCCCCCGAGTTGTTTTTATTGTGGAAAATTTTAAAATGGACCTAAATTGAGTATAAAGTACCCCGAGACTTAAAGAATAAATTTTCTAGAAAGTAGGTGTTATGTGATGCACTAAGCGATCGCATAAAGTGTATGCGGACTACATAATGGTCGCATACATGGGCAGATCGCTGCCCATTTGAGGTCAACTATGCGGTCTACTATGCGGTCGCATTTCAGTTCTACGGACCGCATAGCTGTCGCATTTTTGCCTTTGATTTTGGGAGGGAAGTGATGCAACGCATTATGCGATCGCATAACGTGTATGCGGACAGCACAATGGTCGCATACCTGGGAAGTGTGTTTTGAATTTTGGCCCATCTTGAGGGCCATTATGCGGTCGATTCTACGGACCACATGTCAGGACTGCGATCGCATTCCTGACCGCATTCTTGTGTCGGGCCCTATTTTTCTAATTTTTAAAAACTGACCCTAGTTCATTAAAATACCCCTCCCCTTCATTTTTAACCATTTTTATGATATATTAGGGAGAGGAAAGAGTGGGTTCTAGAGATAGAAAGTCTCAACTTCATCAAATTGGTCTTCCTTCATCACTCAAGCTTGGAACTAATCAAGTA
>ML343687.1:1896-18281 GCA_005239505.1 Nicotiana paniculata | reverse complement strand
GGTACCGGCTCCGTGCCAAGGCGTCCGACCTGGACCATGGCAGGCGATAATACAGGCACGACTAAGGGAATTCCAGTTTAATTGCCATAATATGCCAAAAAATGTAACTTGATCATTTCGAAGCGTTGGCTATGGTTCCTTAGGTCGTATTTGATGTCCCGAAAAAATATCATGCGATCCGGTACCGGCTCCGTGCCAAGGCGTCCGACCTGGACCATGGCAGGCGATAATACAGGCACGACTTGCAGAATTCCAGTTTAATTGACATAAAATGCCAAAAAATGTAACTTGATCATTTCAAAGCGGTGGTTATAGTTCCTTGGGTCGTATTTGATGTCCCGAAAAAATATCATGCGATCTGTTACCGGCTCCGTACCAAGGCCTCTGGCCTGGACCATGGCAGACGATAATACCGGCACGACTTGCGAAATTCTAGTTTAAGTGCCATAAAATGCAAAAAAATGTAACTAGATCATTTATAAGCATTGGTTATGGTTCCTTGGTTCGTATTAGATGTCCCGGACAAATATCAAGTTATCCGGTACCGGCTTCTTGCCAAGGTGTCCGGCCTGGACCATGGCAGACGATAATACAGGCACGACTTGCAGAATTCCAGTTTAATTACCATAAAATGCCAAAAAATTTAACTTGATCATTTCGAAGCGTTTGTTATGGCTCCTTGGGTCGTATTTGATGTCCTGGACAAATATCATGCGATCCGATATCGGCCCGGACCATGGCACGCGATAATACAGGCACGACTGGCGGAATTCCAGTTTAATTGCCATAAAATACCAAAAAATGTAACTTGATCATTTCAAAGCATTGTTTATGGTTCCTTGGGTCGTATATGATGTCCCAGTAAAATATTATACGATCCGGTACCGGCTCCTTACCAAGGCGTCCGACTTGGGTCGTGGCAGGCGATAAGACACGCATGATTGGCGGAATTCCAGTTTAATTGCCATAAAATGCCAAAAAATGTAACTTGATCATTTCGAAGCGTTGGTTATGCTTCCTTGGGTCATATTTGATATCCCGGAAAAATATCATGTGATCCAGTACCGGCTCCGTACCAAGGCGTCCGGCCTGGACCATGGTAGGCGATAATACATGCACGAGTGACGAAATTCCAGTTTAATTGCCATAAAACGCCAAAAAATGTAAATTGATCATTTCAAAGCGTTGGTTATGATTCTGTGGGTCGTATTTGATGTCCTGGAGAAATATCATGCGATCCGGTACTGTCTCTGTACCAAGGCGTTCGACATGGACCATGGCAGGCGATAAAAGATGCACGACTGGCGGAATTCCAGTTTAATTGCCATAAAATACCAAAAAATGTAACTTGATCATTTCGAAGATTGTTTATGGTTTCTTGGGTCGTATATGATGTCCCAGAAAAATATTATACGATCCGGTACCGGCTCCTTACCAAGGCGTCCGTTTGGACCATGGAAGGCAATAAGACACGCATGATTGGCGGAATTCTAGTTTAATTGCCATAAAATGCCAAAAGAAGTAACTTCATTATTTAGAACCATTGGTTATGGTTCCTTGGTTCGTATTATATGTCCCGGACAAATATCATGCGATCCGGTACCGGCTCCGTGCCAAGGCGTCCAGCCTGGACCATGGCAAGCGATAATACAGGCACGACTAGGGGAATTCCAGTTTAATTGCCATAAAATGCCAAAAAATGTAACTTGATCATTTCGAAGCGTTGATTATGGTACCTTGGTTCGTATTTGATGTCCCGAACAAATATCATGCGATCCAGTACCGACTTTGTACCAAGGCGTCCGGCTTGGACTATGGCAGGCGATAATACATGCAGGACTTGCGGAATTCCAGTTTAATTTCCATAAAGTGCCAAAAAATGTAACTTGATCATTTCGAAGCGTTGGTTATGGTTCCTTGGGTCGTATTTGATGTCCCGGACAAATATCATGTGATCCGGTACAGGCTCCATACCAAGGCGTCCGGCCTGGACTATGGCAGATGATAATACAAGCACGACATGCAGAATTCCAGTTTAATTGCCATAAAATGCCAAAAGGTGTAACTAGACCATTTCGAAGAGTTGGTTATGGTTCATTGGGTTGTATTTGATGTCTCGGAAATATATCATACGATTTGGTACCGGCTACGTACCAAGGCGTCCGGCCTGGACCATGGAAGGCGATAATGGCACGACTTGGCGGAATTCTAGTTTAATTGCCATAAAATGCCCAAAAAATGTAACTTGATCATTTCGAAACGTTGGTTATGGTTCCTTAGGTCATATTTTATGTCCCGGAGAAATATCATGTGATCCGGTGCCGGCTCCGTACCAAGGTGTCCGGCCTGGACTATGGCAGGCAATAATACAGATACGACAAGCGGAATTCCAGTTAAATTGCCATAAAATTCCAAAAAATGTAACTCGATAATTTCAAAGCGTTGGTTATTCCTTGGGTTGTATTTGATGTCCCGGATAAATATCATGAGATTCGGTACCGGATACGTACCAAGGCGTCCGGCCTGGACCATGGAAGGCGATAATGCAGGCACGACTTGGCGGAATTCAAGTTTAATTGCCATAAAATGCCAAAAAATGTAACTTGATCATTTAGAAGCGTTGATTATGGTTCCTAATGTCATACTGGTTACGTACCACGTCATCCGGCCTGGACCATGGCAGGCGATAATACAGGCACGACTGACGGAATTCCAGTTTAATAGTTATAAAATGCCAAAAAATGTAACTTGACTCTTTCGAGGCGTTGGTTATGGTTCCTTGGGTCATATTTGATTTCCCGGACAAATATCATGTGACCCAGTAACAGCTCCGTACGAAGGCGTCCGACCTGGACCCTGGCAAGCGATAATATAGGCACGACTGGCGGAATTCCAGTTTAATTGCCATAAAATGCCAAAAAATGTAACTTGATCATTTCGAAATGTTGGTTATGGTTCCTTGGGTCGTATTAGATGTTCCAGAAAAATATCATGTGATCCGGTAACGTCTCCGTACCAAGGTGTCTGGCCTGGACCATGGCAGGCAATAGGAGAGGCACGACTGGCGGAATTACAGTTTAATTGCCATAAAATGCCAAAAAAAGTAACTTGATCATTTCGAAGCTTTGGTTATGGTTCCTTGGGTCATATTTGATGTCCCGGACAAATATCATGCGACCCGGTACCAGCTCCATACGAAGGCGTCCGGCCTGGACCATGGCAAGGGATAATATAGGCACGACTGGCGGAATTCCAGTTTAATTGCCATAAAATGCCAAAAAATGTAACTTGATCATTTCGAAGCTTTGGTTATGGTTCCTTGGGTCATATTTGATGTCCCGGACAAATATCATGCGACCCGGTACCAGCTCCATACGAAGGCGTCCGGCCTGGACCATGGCAAGGGATAATATAGGCACGACTGGCGGAATTCCAGTTTAATTGCCATAAAATGCCAAAAAATGTAACTTGACTCTTTCGAAGCGTTGGTTATGGTTCCTTGGGTCATATTTGGTTTCCCGGACAAATATCATGCGACTCGGTACCAGATCCGTACGAAGGCGTCCGGCCTGGACCATAGCAAGCAATAATATAGGCACGACTGGCAGAATTCCAGTTTAATTGCCATAAAATGCCAAAAAATGTAACTTGATCATTTCGAAGCATTGGTTATGGTTCCTTTGGTCGTATTTGATGTCCCAGAGAAATATCATGTGATCCGGTACCGGCTCCGTACCAAGGCGTCCGGCCTGGACTATGGCAGGCGATAATATAGGCACGGCTTGCGGAATTCCAGTTTAATTGCCATAAAATTTCAAAAAATCTAACTTGATCATTTCAAAGTGTTGGCTATGGTTCCTAATGTCATATTTGATGTCCGAGAAAATATCATGCGATCCAAAACCGGCTCTGTACTAAGGCGTCCGGCATGGACCATGGCGGGCGATAATACAGGCACGACGGAATTCCAATTTAATTGCCATAAAATGCCAAAAAATGTAACTTGATCATTTTGAAGCGTTGGTTATGGTTCCATGGGTCATATTTGCTGTTCCGGATAAATATCATGTGATCCGGTACCGGCTCCGTACCAAGGCGTCCGGCTTGGACCATGGCAGGCGATAATACAGGCACGACTAGCGGAATTCCAGTTTAATTGACATAAAATGGAAAAACATGTAAATCGATCATTTCGAAGCATTGGTTATGGTTCCTAAAGTCGTATTAGATGTCCGGACAAATATCATGAAATCCGGTATCGGCTCCATACCAAGGCGTCCGGCCTGGACCATGGCAAGCGATAATACATGTACGACTAGCGGAATTCTAGTTTAATTGCCATAAAATTCAAAAAAATGTAACTTGATCATTTCGAAGATTTGGTTATGGTTCCTTGGGTTTTATTTGATGTCCTGTAGAAATATCCTGTGAACCGGTACCTGATCCGTACCAAGGTGTCCGACCTGGACCATGGCAGGCGATAATACAGGCACGACTAGCGGAAATCCAGTTTAATTGCCATAAAATTCCAAAAAATGTAAATTGATCATTACGAAGCGTTGGTTATGGTTCCTTGGGTCCTATTCGATGTCCCGGACAAATGTCATGCGATTCGGTACCGGCTCCATATCAAGGCGTCTGTCCTGGACCATGGCAGGCGATAATAACGACACGACTGTCGGAAATGAAGTTTAATTACCATAAAATGCCAAAATGTAACTTGATCATTTCGAAGAGTTGGTTATGGTTCCTTAGGTCGTGTTTTATGTCCCAGAAAAATATCATGTGATCGAGTACCGGCACCATACCAAGGCGTCCGGCCTGGACCATGGATGGCGATAATACAGGCACGACTAGCGGAATTCCAGTTTAATATCCATAAAATGCTAAAAAATGTAACTTAATCATTTCGAAGCGTTGGTTATGGTTCCTTGGGTCGTATTTGATGTCCAAAAAAAATATCATGCGATCCGGTACTGGCTCCGTACCAAGGCTTCCGGCCTGCACCATGGAAGGCGATAAAACATGCACGACTGGCGGAATTCCAATTTAATTTCCATAAAATGCCAAAAAATGTAACTTGATCATTTCGAAGCGTTGGTTATGGTTCCTTGGGTCGTATATATCATGGAAAAATATCATGCTATCCGGTACCGGCTCCGTACCAAGGTGTCTGGCCTGGACCATGGCAGGAGATAATACATGCATTTCTAGTAGAATGCCAGTTTAATTGCCATAAAATTCCAAAAAATGTAACTTGATCATTTCGAAGCGTTAGTTATGGTTCCTTGGGTCGTATATTATGTCCCAGACAAATATCATGTTATCCGATACCGACTCCGGACGCAAGGCGTCCGGCCTAGACGATGGCAGGCGGTAATACAGGCACGACTGCCGAAGTTCCGATTTAATAGCCATAAAATGCCAAAAAATGTAACTTGATCATTTCGAAGCGTTAGTTATGGTTCCTTGGGTCGTATTTGATGTCCTAGAAAAATATCATGTGATCTGGTACCGGCTCCGTACCAAGGCGTCCGGCCTAGACAATGGCAGGCGATAATACATGCACGACTTGCGGAATTCCAGTTTAATTGGCATAAAATGCGAAAAAATGTAACTTGATCATTTCGAAGCGTTGGCTCTGGTTCCTTGGGTCGTATATTATGTACCGGACAAATATCATGCTATCCAATACCGGCTCCGTACCAAGGCATCCGACCTTGACCATGGCAGGCGAGAATACATGCACGATTGGTGGAATTACAGTTTAATTGCCATAAAATGCCAAAAAATGTAAGTTGATCATTTCGAAGGGTTGATTATGGTTCCTTGGGTCGTATATGATGTCTCGGAAAAATATCATGTGATACGGTACAGGTTCCATACTATGGCGTCCGGCCTGGACCATGGCAGGCGATAATACAAGCACGACAAGCGGAATTCCAGTTTAATTGCCCTAAAATGCCAAAAAATGTAAATTGATCATTTAGAAGCGTTGGTTATGGTTCCTTGGGTCATAATTGATGTGCCGGAAAAATATGATGCGATCCGGTACCGGCTCCGTACCAAGACGTCCTGCCTGGACCATGGTAGGCGATAATATTGGCACGATTAGCAAAATTCCATTTTAATTGCCATAAAAACAAAAAAGAATGTAACTTCATCATTTCGAAGTGTTAGTTATGGTTCCTTGCGTCGTATTTGATGTCCCGGAAAAATATCATGTGATCTGGTACCGGCTCCCTACCAAGGCGTCCGGCCTGGACCATGGTAGGTGATAATACAGGCACTTCTGGCAGAATACCAGTTTAATTGCCATAAAGTGCCAAAAATTATAACTTGATCATTTCGAAGCGTTTGTTATGGTTCTTTGGGTCGTATTTGATGTCCCGGACAAATATCATGTGATCCGGTGCCGGCTCCGTACCAAGGTGTCCGGCCTGGACCATGGCAGACGATAATACAGGCATGACTTGCAGAATTCCAGTTTCNGGGTCGTATTTGATGTCCCAAAAAAATATCATGCGATCTGTTACCGGCTCCGTACCAAGGCCTCTGGCCTGAACCATGGGAGACGATAATACAGGCACGACTTGCGGAATTCTAGTTTAAGTGCCATAAAATGCCAAAAAATGTAACTAGATCATTTAGAAGCACTGGTTATGGTTCCTTTGTTCGTATTAGATGTCCTAGACAAAAATCATGCGATCCGGTACCGGCTCCGTGCCAAGGCGTCCGGCATGGACCATGGCACGCGATAATACAGGCACGACTGGCGGAATTCCAATTTAATTGCCATAAAATGCCAAAAAATGTAACTTGATTATTTTGAAGCGTTGTTTTGTGGTTCCTTGGGTCGTATATAATGTCCCAGAAAAATATTATACGATCCGGTACCGGCTCCTTACCAAGGCGTCCGGCTTGGACCATGGCAGGCGATAAGACACGCATGATTGGCAGAATTCCAGTTTAATTGCCATAAAATGCCAAAAAATGTAACTTGATCATTTAGAGACATTGGTTATGGTTCCTTGGTTCGTATTAGATGTCCCGGAAAAATATCATGCGATCCTGTACCGGCTCCGTGCCAAGGCGTTCGGCCTGGACCATGGCAGGCGATAATACAGGCACGACTAGGGGAATTCCGATTTAATTGCCATAAAATGCCAAAAAATGTAACTTGATCATTTTGAAGCGTTGGTTATGGTTCCTTGGTTCGTACTTGATGTCCCAAACAAATATCATGCGATCCTGTACCGGTTTTGTACCAAGGCATCCGGCTTGGACTATGGCAGGCGATAATACATGCAGGACTTGCGGAATTCCAGTTTAATTTCCATAAAATGCCAAAAAATGTAAATTGATCATTTCGAAGCGTTGGTTATGGTTCCTTGGGTCGTATTTGATGTTCCGGAAAATTATCATGAAATCCGATACTGGCTCCGTACTAAGGCCTCCGGCCTGGACCATGGCAGGCGATAATACGGGCACGACTGGCGGAATTCCCGTTTAATTGACATAAAATGCCCAAAATGTAACTTGATCATTTCGAAGCATTGGTTATGGTTCCTTGGGTCGTATTTGATATCCTGAAAAAATATCATGCGATCCGGTACTGGCTCCGTACCAAGGCCTTTGTCCTGCACCATGGCAAGCGATAATACAGGAACGACTGGCGGAATTCCAATTTATTAGCCATAAAATTCAAAAAAATGTAACTTAATCATTTCGAAGCATTGGTTATGGTTCCTTGGCTCGTATTTTATGTCTGGGACAAATATCATGTGATCTGGTACCGGCTCTGTACCAAAGAGCCCGGCCTGGACCATGGCAGGCGATAATACAGGCACAACTGGCGCAATTCCAATTTAATTGCCATAAAATGCCAAAAATTATAACTTGATCATTTTGAAGCGTTTGTTATGGTTCTTTGGGTCATATTTGATGTCCCGGACAAATATCATGTGATCCGGTACCAGCTCCGTACCAAGGTTTCCGGCCTGGACCATGGTAGACGATAATACAGGCACGACTTGCAGAATTCCAGTTTAATTGCCATAAAATGCCAACAAATATCATGCGATCCGGTACCGACTCCGTATCAAGGTGTCCGGCCTGGACCATGGCAGGCGATAATACATCCACGACTGACGGAATTCCAGTTTAATTCCCATAATGCCAAAAAATGTATCTTGATCATTTCGAAGCGTTGGTTATGGTTCCTTGGGTCATATTTAATGTCCCGAACAAATATCATGCCACCCGGTACCGGCTTCATACTAAGGTGTCCGGCCTGGACCATGGCAGGCAATAATACAGGCACGACTGGCGAAATTCCAGTTTAATTGCCATAAAATGCAAAAAAATGTAACTTGATCTTTTCGAAGCGTTGGTTATGGTTACTTGGGTCGTATTTGATATACCAGAAAAATATCATGCTATCCGGTACCGGCTCCGTACCAAGGCGTCCGGCCTGGACCATGGCAGGCGATAATACATGCACGACTGACGGAATTCCAGTTTAATTGTCATAAAATGCCAAAAAATGTAACTTGATAAGTTCGAAGCGTTCGTTATGGTTCCTTGGGTCATATTTAATGTCCCGGACAAATATCATGCGACCCGGTACCGTCTCCGTACCAAGGCATCCGGCCTGGACCCCTGGAAGGCGATAATACAGTCACGACTAACGGAATTCCAATTTAATTACCATAAAATGCCAAAAATGTAACTTGATAATTTCGAAGTGGTTGTTATGGTTCCTTGGGTCATATTTGAAATCCCGGTTAAATATCATGTGATCCGGTACCGGCTCAGTACCAAGGCGTCCGGCCTGGACCATAGCAGGCAATAATACAGGCACGGCTGGCGGAATTCCAGTCTAATTGTCATAGAATGCCAAAAAATGTAAATTGATCATTTCGAAGTGTTGGTTATGGTTCCTTGGGTGGAACTTTATGTCCGGGAGAAATATCAAGCGATTGGGTACCGGCTCCGTACCAAGGCGTCCGGCCTGTACCATGGCAGGCAATTATACAGGCACCACTGGGGGAATTCCAGTTTAATTGCCATAAAATGCCAAAAACTGTAACTTGATCATTTCGAAGTGTTGGTTATGGTTCCTTGGGTGATATTTGATATCTCAGACAAATATGATGTGATCCGGTACCGGCTCCATACCAAGGCGTTCGGCCTGGACCATGGCAGGCGATAATACATGCACGACTGACGGAATTCCAGTTTAATTGTCATAAAATGCCAAAAAATGTAACTTGATAATTTCGAAGCGTTGGTTATGGTTCCTTGGGTCATATTTGATATCCCGGAAAAATATAATGTGATCCGGTACCGGCTCTGTACCAAGGCGTCCGACCTGGACCGTAGCAGGCAATAATACAGGCACAGCTGGCGGAATTCCAGTCTAATTGCCATAGAATGCCAAAAAATGTAACTTGATCATTTCGAAGTGTTGGTTATGGTTTTCTTGGGTCATATTTTATGTCCCGGAGAAATATCATGCGATCGGGTACCGGCTCCGTACCAAGGCGTCTGACCTGAATCATGTTAGGCGATAATACAGGCACGACTGGCGGAATTCCAGTTTAATTGTCATAAAATGCCAAAAAATGTAACTTGATCATTTCGATGCTTTGGTTAATGTTCCTTGGGTCATATTTAATGTCCCGGACAAATATAATGTGATCCGGTACTGGCTACGTACAAGGGCGTCCGGCCTGGACCATGGCAGGCGATGATACATGCACGACTGGCGAAATTCTAGTGTAATCGCCATAAAATGCCAAAAAATGTAATTTGATCATTTTGAAGCGTTGGTTATGGTTTCTTGGGTCGTATTTGATGGCCTGGAGAAATATCATGCGCTCATGTACCGGCTCCGTACCAAGGCGTCCGGCCTGGACCATGGCAGGCGATGATACATGCACGACTGGCGAAATTCTAGTGTAATCGCCATAAAATGCCAAAAAATGTAATTTGATCATTTTGAAGCGTTGGTTATGGTTTCTTGGGTCGTATTTGATGGCCTGGAGAAATATCATGCGCTCATGTACCGGCTCCGTACCAAGGCGTCCGGCCTGGACCATGGCAGGCTATAATACAGGCACAACTAACGGAATTCCAGTATAATTGCCATAAAATGCAAAAAAAAATGTAACTTGATTATTTCAAAGTGTTGGTTATGGTTCTTTGGTTTGTATTTAATGTCCCTGACAAATATCATGATATCTGATACCGACTCCGTACCAAGGCGTCCGGCCTGGACCATGGCAGGTGATAATACAGGCACGAGTGGCGAAATTCTAGTTTAATTGCCATTAAATGTCAAAAAATATAACTTGATCATTTTGAAGCGTTTGTTATGGTTCCTTGGGTTGTATTTGATGTCCCAGAGAAATATTATGTGATCCGGTACCGGCTCCATACCAAGCGTCCGGCCTTGACTTTTGCAGGAAATAATAAAAGCACGGCTAGCGAATTTCCAGTTTAATTGCCATAAAATTCCAAAAAATGTAACTTGATCATTTCGAAGCATTGGTTATGACTCCTTGGGTTGTATTGATGTCCCGGAAAAATATCATGTGATTGGGTGCCGGCTACGTACCAAGGCGTCCGACCTGGACCATGGAAGGCGATAATGCAGGCACGACTTGGCGAAATTCTAGTTTAATTGCCATAAAATTCCAAAAAATATAACTTGATCCTTTCGAAGAGATGGTTATGGTTTCTAGGGTTGTATTTGATGTCCCGGACAAATATCACACGATCCGGTACCGGCTCCGTACCAAGGCGTCTGGCCTGGACCATGGCAGGCTATAATACAGGCATGACTAACGGAATTCCAGTTTAATTGCCATAAAATGCAAAAAAAATAAATTGATCATTTCAAAGCGTTGGTTATTGTTCCTTGGGTCGTATTTGATGTCCCTGATAAATATCATGATATCCGGTACCAGCTCCGTAACAAGGCGTCCGGCCTGGACCATGGCAGGCGATAATACAGGCACGAGTGGCGGAATTCCAGTTTAATTGCCATAAAATGTCAAAAAATGTAACTTGATCATTTCGAAGCGTTGGTTATGGTTCCTTGGGTTCTATTTGATGTCCCGGAGTAATATCATGTGATTCGGTACCGGCTCCGTACCAAGGCGTCCGGCCTTCACTATTGCAGGCAATAATGCAGGCACGGCTGGCTGATTTCCAGTTTAATTGCCATAAAATTCCAAAAAATGTAACTTGATCATTTTGAATCATTGGTTATGAATCCTTGGGTTGTATTTGATGTCCCGGACAAATATCATGCGATTCGATACCGGTTACGTACCAAGGCGTCCGGCCTGGACCATGGAAGGCAATAATGCAGGCACGACTTGGCGGAGTTCTAGTTTATTTTCCATAAAATGCCAAAAATGTAACTTGATCCTTTCGAGGAATTGGTTATGGTTTCTTGGGTTGTATTTGATGTTCCGGATAAATATCACGTGATCCGGCACCGGATCCATACCAAGGCGTCTGGCCTGGACCATGGATGGCGATAATACAGGCACGACTAGCTGAATTCCACTTTAATTGCCATAAAATTCCAAAAAATGTAATTTGATCATTTCAAAGTTTTGGTTATGGTTCCTTGGGTCATATTTGATATCCCTGACAAATATCATGCGATTCGGTACCGGCTACGTACCACGGCGTCCACCCTGGACCATGGCAGGCGATAATACAGGCACGGCTTGGCGGAATTCCAGTTTAATTGCAATAAATGCCAAAAAATGTAACTTGATCATTTCTAAGTTTAGGTTATGGTTCCTTGGGTCATATTTGATGTCCCAGACAAATATCATGCGATTCGGTACCGGCTACGTACCACGGCGTCCAGCCTGGACCATGGCAGGCGATAATACAGGCACGACTTGGCGGAATTCCAGTTTAATTGCCAGAAAATGCCAAAAAATGTAACTTGATCTTTTCGAAGAGTTGGTTATGGTTTATTGGGTTGTATTTGATTTCCCAGAAAATATCATGCAATCCGGTAGTGGCTCCATACCAAGGCGTCCGGCTTGGACCATGGATGGCGATAATACCTGCACGACTGGCGGAATTACAATTTAATTGTCATAAAATTCAAAAAAATGTAACTTGATCATTTCGAAGCGTTGGTTATGGTTCCTTGGGTCATATTTAATGTCCCGAACAAATATCATGTGACCCGGTACCGTCTTCGTACCAAGGTGTCCGGCATAGACCATGGCAGGCGATAATACAGGCTCGACTGGCGGAATTCTAGTTTAATTGCCATAAAATGCCAAAAAATTAACTTGATCATTTCGAAGCGTTGGTTATGGTTCCTTGGGTCGTATTTGATGTCCCGGAAAAATATCATGAGATCCGGTACCGGCTCTGTACCAAGGCGTCCGGCCTGGACAACGGCAAGCGATAATACATGCACGACTGACGGAATTCCAGTTTAATTACAATAAAATGCCAAAAAATTAACTTGATCATTTCAAAGTGTTGGTTATGGTTCCTTGGGTCGTATTTGATGTCCCGGAAAAATATCATGAGATCCGGTACCGGCTCCGTACCATGGCGTCCGACCTGGACCATGGCAGGCGATAATACATGCACGACTAGCGTATTTCCAGTTTAATTGCCATAAAATGCCAAAAATGTAATTTGATCATTTCAAAGCGGTTGGTTATGGTTCCGTGGGTCGTATTTGATTTCCAGGAGAAATATCATGCGATCCGGTACCGGCTCTGTACCAAGGCGTCCGGCCTGGACCATGGCAGGCGATAATAGAGGCACGACTGGCGGAATTCCAGTTTAATTGCCATAAAATGCCAAAAAATGTAACTTGATTATTTGAAGCATTTGTTATGGTTCCTTGGGTCATATTTGATGTCTAGGACAAATATCATGCGATCCGGTACCAGCTCCGTAACAAGGTGTCCGGCATGGACCATGGCAGGCGATAATACAGGCTCGACTGGCGGAATTCTAGTTTAATTGCCATAAAATGCCAAAAAATGTAACTTGATCATTTCGAAGCGTTGGTTATGGTTCCTTGGGTCGTATTTGATGTCCCGAAAAAATATCATGAGATCCGGTACCGGCTCCGTACCAAAGCGTCTGGGCTGGACCTTGGCAGGGTAATTTTATCATTTCGAAGCGTGGTTTATGGTTCCGTGGGTCATATTTGATGTCCCGGAAAAATATCATGCCATCCGGTAACGGATGTGTACCAAGGCCTCCGGCCTGGACCATGACAGGCGATAATACAGGCACGACTGGCGTAATTCAAGTTTAATTGGCATAAAATGCCAAAAAATGTAACTTTATAATTTCGAGGCATTGGTTATGGTTACTTGGATCGTATAAGATATCCCGGACAAATATCATGCGATCTGGTACCGGCTCTGTATCAAGGCGTCCGGCTTGGACCATGGCAGGCGATAATACATGCACGACTGACGGAATTCCAGTTTAATTATAATAAAATGCCAAAAAATGTAACTTGATCATTTTAAAGCGTTTGTTATGGTTCCTTAGGTTGTATTTGATGTCCCGGAAAAATATCATGCGATCCGGTATCGGCTCCATACCAAGGCTTCCGGCCTGGACCATGGATGGCCATAATACATGCACGACTAGCGGAATTCTAGTTTAATAGTAATAAAATGTCAAAATATGTAACTTGATCATTTCGAAGCGTTGGTTATGGTTCCTTGGGTCATATTTGATGTCCAGAAAAAATATCATGTGGTCCGGTACCGGCTCTGCAACAAGGCGTCCGACATGGACCATGGCAGGCGATAGTAGAGGCACGACTGGCGGAATTCCAGTTTAATTGCCATAAAATACCAAAAAATGTAACTTGATCATTTCGAAGCGTTGGTTATGGTTCCTTGTGTCGTATTTGATGTCCCGGAGAAATATCATGCTATCCGGTACCGTCTCTAAACCAAGGCGTCCAGTCTGGACCATGGCAGGCGATAATACAGACACGAGTGGTGGAATTCCAGTTTAATTGCCATAAAATACCAAAAAATGTAACTTGATCATTTCGAAGCGTTGGTTATGGTTCCTTGTGTCGTATTTGATGTCCCGGAGAAATATCATGCCACAATCCATGATGGTCAACTCCTCGAGTCGATCGGCGCACCGGCTCAACACCATTCCACATCCGACCGGGGCGCATCGCCGGCCCCTATCTGCTTCCCTCCTGACAATTTCAAGCACTCTTTGACTCTCTTTTCAAATACCTTTTCATCTTTCCCTCGCGGTACTTGTTCGCTATCGGTCTCTTGCCCGTATTTAGCCTTGGACAAAATTTCCAGTTTAATTGCCATAAAATGCCAAAAAATATAACTTGATCATTTCGAGGCGTTGGTTATGGTTCCTTGTGTCATATTTGATGTCTCGGACAAAGATCATGAGATTTGGTACTGGCTCTGTACCAAGAAGTTCGACTTGCACCATGGCAGGCGATAATACAGGCATGAATGGCGGAATTTAAGTTTAATTGCCAAAAAAATGCCAAAATATGTAACCTGATCATTTCGAAGTGTTGGTTATGGTTCCTTGGGTCATATTTGATGTCCCGGACAAATATTATGCGATTCGGTACCGGATACGTATCACGGCGTCCGGCCTGGACCATGGCAGGCGATACTACTGGCACGACTGACGGAATTCCAATTTAATTTCCATAAAAAGACAAAAAATGTAACTTGACCATTTCGAAGAGTTCATTATGGTTCCTTGGGTTTTATTTGATGTCCCAGAAAAATATCATGTGATCCGGTATCGGCTCCATACCAAGGCATCCGGCCCGGACCATGGATGGCGATAATACAGGCACGACTAGCGGAATTCTAGTTTAATAGCCATAAAATGCCAAAAGATGTAACTTGATCGTTTCGAAGTATTGGTTATGGTTCCTTGGGTCGTATTTGATGTCCTCGACAAATATCATGCTATACGGTACCAGCTCTTTACCAAGGCGTCCAGTTTGATCTATGGCAGGCGATAATACAGGCACGAGTGGCGGAATTCAAGTTTAATTACAATAAAATGCAAAAAAATGTAACTTGATCATTTCGAAGCATTGGTTATGGTTCCTTGTGTCATATTTTATGTCCCAGAGAAGTATCATGCTATCCAGTACCGGCTCCGTACCAAGGCGTCCGACATGGACTATGGCAGGCGATAATACAGGCACGACTGGCGAAATTCCAGTTTAATTGCCATAAAATTCAAAAAAATGTAATTTCATCATTTCGAAGCATTGGTTATGGTTCCTTGGGTCGTATTTGATGTACCGGACAAATATCATGCGATTCAGTACCGGCTACGTACCAAGGCGTCCATCCTGGACCATGGCAGGCGACAATACAGGAACGACTTGGCAGAATTCCAGTTTAATTGCAATAAAATTCAAAAAAAAGTAACTTGATCGTTTCGAAGAGTTGGTTATGGTTTCTTGGGTCGAATTAGGTGTCCCAGACAAATATCATGCGGTTCAGTACCGGCTCCGTACCATGGTCCGGCCTGGACCATGGCAGGCGATAATATAGGCACGACTGGCGGAATTCCAGTTTAATTGCCTAAAATAAAAAAAAAATGTAATTTGATCATTTTTAAGCATTGGTTATGGTTACTTGTGTTGTATTTGATGTCCTGGAAAAATATCATGCGATTCAGTATCGGCTCCATACCAAGGCATCCGGCCTGGACCATGGTAGGCGATTATAGAGTCACGACTGGACAAATTCCAATTTAATTGCCATAAAATGCCAAAAAATATAACTTGATCATTTCCAAGCGTTTGTTATGGTTCCTTCGGTCGTATTTGATGTCCCGGAGAAATATCATGCAATCCGGTACCGTCTCCGTACCAAGGCATCTGGACTGGACCATGGTAGGCGATAATAGAGGCATGACTGGCGGAATTCCAGTTTACTTGCCATAAAAAGCCAAAACAATGTGATTTGATCATTTTCAAAGCGTTGGTTATGGTTCCTTGGGTCGTATTTGATGACCTAGATAAATATCATGCTATCCAGTACCGGCTCCGTGCCAAGGCGTCCGGTCTGGACCATGGCAGGCGATAATACAGGCACGACTTGCGAAATTCCAGTTTAATTGCCATAAAATGCCAAAAAATGTAACTTGATCATTACGAAGCGTTGGTTATGGTTACTTGGGTGGTATTTGATGTCTTGGAAAAATATCATGCGATTCAGTACCAGCTCCGTACCAAGGCATCCGGCCTGGACCATGGCAGGCGATAATACAGGCACGACTGGAGGAATTCCAGTTTAATTGCCATAAAATGCCAAAAAATGTAACTTGATCATTTCGAAGCA
>ML343685.1:0-37013 GCA_005239505.1 Nicotiana paniculata | reverse complement strand
CTTTATATACCATTGTCGTGAGGCTTGTTTAAGTCCATATATTGACTTCTTCAGTTTACACACTATTTGACTTTTTCCTTTAGTTTCGAAACCCTCGGGTTGGTCCATATAAACTTCCTCCTCGAGGTCTCCATTAAGAAAGATAGTTTTCACATCCATTTGGTGTAACTCTAAATCATAATGAGCCACCAATGCCATAATAATTCTTAACGAGTCTTTCTTTGAGACCGGCGAAAAAGTCTCTTTATAATCAATGCCTCCTTTCTGAGTATAACTCTTGGCAACAAGTCTGGCTTTATATCGTTCAATATTGCCATTTGAATCGCGTTTGGTCTTAAAAACCCATCTACACCCGATTCTTTTAGAACTTTCTGGCAATTCAACGAGATCCTAAACTTTATTGTATTCCATGGATTTTAGCTCTTCCTTCATGGAATCAATCCATTTGTCAGACTCATTACTTTTTATGGCTTGTGAAATGAAATCGGATCCTTATTAAGACCAATGTCAGAATCTGACTCTTGCAAATAAACTACGTAATCATCCGAAATAGCCGATTTTCTAACTCTTTGAGATTTTATTAATGGCATTTCTTGTGGTTCATTTGTGTCAGATATTTGTGAGTTAGTTTCTTCATGAAGTGTTTCATCCAAATGTTTCTCGGTGTTTTCAAAGTGTTCTTCAACAACTAGAGCAATATTTGGTTCTTGTGTGAAAGTAGGCACATTCGTGGGCAATAGAATATTGACCCTCACCTATTTTATTTCCACACTTTGCTTTTCAACACTCCCACTAACTTCACCATTCTCAATGAATCTTGCATTACCAGTTTCAACAATTCTCGAACTATGATTTTGACAGTAAATCACATACCCTTTAGATTTTTCTGGGTAACCAATAAAGTAACCACTTACTGTTTGAGAATCTAATTTCTTTTCTTGTGGATTATAAACTGTAGCTTCCGCTGGGCAACCTCAAACATGCAGGTGCCTTAAACTAGGTTTCCTTCCTGTCCACAATTCAAAAGGGGTCTTTGGAACTGCCTTACTAGGAACCCTGTTTAATAAATACACAGCAGTTTTAAGAGCATACATCTACAATGATTTGGGTAATGAGGAATTACTCATCATGCTCCTAACCATATACATAAGTTTTCGATTACGCCTTTCTCCAACAACATTTTGTTTGAGGTGTTCCTGACATAGTATCCTATGCATATATGCCACGTTCCTCGAGGAACTTTGCAAATGGACCTGGACATTGTCCTGATTCATTATATTTATCATAATATTCACCACCTCTATCTGACCTAATAATTTTTACCTTTTTATCTAATTTCCTTTCAACCTCATTAACAAACACCTTGAGAGCATCTGCTGCTTGAGATTTTTCTTTCAGCAAATAGATATATCCATAACGTGAAAAATCATCGATAAAGGTAATAAAATATTTCTCTCCACCAAGATGGAACATCAAAGGGTCCACAAATATCGGTGTGTATAATTTCAAGAAGCTGAGTGCTTCTTGTGGCACCTTTCTTATTATGCTTGGTTTGCTTTCCCTTAATGCAATCCAAACATATAGTAAGATCAGTAAAATTTAGATTCGGAAGAATCTCATTCTTTACTAATCTTTCTAACATTTCTTTGGATATATGACCCAAACGTCTATGCCATAAGTAAGCAGAACTTTCATCTAGTGAACTACGTTTAATTCCAACATTATGTTGAACATTAAGAAGGGATTCAGAAAAACCAATATCGAGTTTCAATTTATATAAACCATCACTAAGAAAACCAGAACCATAAAAGATAGCATTCTTATATAAATTAAAACATCCATTTCCAAACTTTAAATCAAATCCAGAAACATCAAGTCTTGAAAGAGAAATCAAATTCCTAGAAACTGAAGGTACATAAAGAGTCTGTAATAGATCAAGGTGACGTCCAGTCTCCATGATCAAACGATAAGTCCATATGCCTTCAATTGGAGTCTTCATACGATTTTCCATGAACAAGAAATCCTTATTTGGATTTGTAGTTTGGATCGTAAGGAATCCCTGCAATGTAGTAGATACATGAGTAGTTGCACCAGAATCAAGCCACCAAGTATTATTAAAAACTTCTACTAAATTTGATTCGAAAAATACAAAAGCACTAATTGTACCTTTCTTTTCGAACCAAGCTTTACGTTTTGGCAATCTTTCTGATAGTGTCCTTCCTTGTTACAAAAATGACACGTATCTGCCTTATGTTCCTTGTTAGCATCCTGTGGAGCTTTAGCAGGTGCTTTCTTCTTATTGAACTTGTTGGCCTTTACTTTAAGTCCTTTACCAGCTCCATGACCCATGAGGTTAATTGAATGATTCCCTTATTTCTTAAGTCTCGACTCCTCCTGAGTAAGCATACTGGACAATTCACTAAAATTCCACTTATCCTTAATAGTGTTATAGTTAATTTGAAAAGGTCCATATTCAGGAGGTAACGAGTTCAGAATATTCTGAACCAAGAAGGAGTCATCCACTTTCATCCCCAAGGTCTGAAGTCTTGCTGTAATATTAGTCATCTCGATGATATGGTTTTGCATACTACGCGACCCATCAAACTTCATGGTCGTGAGTTCAACCATTAGTGTACCAGCGAAGAGACTTATCTGCAGAACGAAAACGTTCTTCCACAAACGTCAGGTATTCCCTAGCACTTTCTGTTTGTGGAATAGTACTCTTAATGTTGTTGGGAATATTCATTCGCATAAACATAAGGCTTAGCCTGTTAGAGCGTTCCCATGCTTTATGGAAAGATTTCTCATCCGCACTGCTCGAATCAGTAATGGCAGCAGGCTTATCATTCAACAGAGCCAAGTAAAGATTCATCACACCTAAGTGGAACTGGACTTGCTCACGCCATTCAGAGAAGTTCAATCCGTTGAACACAGTAACAGACGAAGCAAGCAGATGAAAAGGAATAGCTGCAAAATAAATAATACATGCTCACAAATTAATATGGATTCAACAAAACAGTTAAAGCATATCGCAATTCTCCTTTGGGTAGATACTACGACATACTATCATAATTTTTAGTCTTTAATAGGTAATTAAATATTTTTAATCAAATATATATGCCATATTTGGACAGACAATATATATTTTACTAAGAATATTAATTTACCTCATCATATTCACTATTCATAGAATAATTGATTCACCTTTGGGAAAATCCTTAAGTTCTAGCAATAGTAAAAATTAATTTATCCACTAATTTTTGATTATAGGCATTTCATTAATTTCATGGATAAATTATAATTTTATGTATGCATAAACAAGCTAGTTTGACCACATTGGTGACTAACAAACTATATACACATTAATCACATACATAAAATAAACAATGAATAACTTTATCAACTAATAGCCCAAAACAAATTATTGAATAAACCAAAACAAATTGCTTCATAGCAAACAATAACTGATCTAATTTTTAAATCTTTCATAAAAATAATTTTTCATAATGACTTAGATTGTTGGAACTTAATATCCTTAAAAGGAAAAATTTAGACAACATAAATATATGAGGCAAACTTTAAATGATACCTAATACATAAAGGATCAAACTCTTAAGATTTCGTTATATTGCGTTAACTGTAGTAACACTTTCGTTAGATTTCATGTAGTAACACTTTATTGGTGAATCTTAAGCAAAATCCATCACGGCATCCGACCTTTTTTCGTTCAAATAGAAAATTTGACATAATTTATACTAGGAGTTCATAAAAGAAATTTCATGCTTTATTAGATATCCTCAAATTAAAAAAAACTGAATCAGATGCGAGATTATTACAAATCCAATTAGAACAGTACGCATCAACATAAAGATATAGTCTTTCTTTTACGAAGATTATTAGTTCAAATATCAAGGCTCGTAATACCACATGTTAGCGTAAACTTTAATTGTATACCAAGATCTTGAACATGATAATCTTACATATAATTGTTAATACTTGAATCGTAGGCCATTATCGTGAAGCGGAAGCGTTAATTGAAATCGGTTTCTCGCCCCTTGCCCTAGCTTTACGTTACTGCCGCCTTAAGTGATGGGAGGAAAAATAATACGGTAACTCTAATGGGTGGGGAGAGGACCAATTTATAGAGGTTCTCACTTAATCTGGTACGTCCATCAAGTAACCGATCGGACGGATGAAATTTGTTAATTAAATATTAATTATGAGCCTTAAACCTATTGGGCCACAATTAACTTCTCGTAAAAAACTTAGGGGCGTTTGCATCCGTACCCACTTTTTGTGCCACGTTTTAACTTATACCCGCTTTGTAAAAAAAATTACATTCGTACCCGCNACTGGGGAACTTCAGCTCTAGAGCTGAAGTTTTTGTCTTTGTAAATGGGGAACTTCAGCATATGGGGCTGAAATTCCCCAGTTATAAAGACAAAAACTTTAGCATACGGGACTGAAGTTCCTCCAGTTACACTGGGGAACTTCAGCTCTAGAGCTGAAGTTTTTGTCTTTGTAAATGGGGAACTTCAGCATATGGGGCTGAAATTCCCCAGTTATAAAGACAAAAACTTTAGCATACGGGACTGAAGTTCCTCCAGTTACACTGGGGAACTTCAGCTCTAGAGCTGAAGTTTTTGTCTTGTAAATGGAGAACTTCATCATAGAGGGCTGAAGTTCCCCAGTTATAAAGACAAAAACTTCAGCATACGGGCTGAAGTTCCTCAGTTATAAAGACAAAAACTTCAGCATACGGGCTGAAGTTCCCTCAGTTACACTGGGGAACTTCAGCTCTGGAGCTGAAGTTTTGTCTTTTGTAAATGGGGAACTTCAGCATACGGGGCTGAAGTTCCCAAGTTATAAAGACAAAAACTTCAGCATACAGGGCTGAAGTTGTTGTCTTTATAACTTGGGATTGTAACTGGGAAACTTCAGCTCTTCGTCTTTGTAACTGGGGAACTTCAGCCCCGTATGCTGAAGTTTTGTCTTTATAACTAGCGAACTTCAGCTTTACTGGTGAACTTCAGCTCAGCGAGGGAAAGGGGAGCTGAAGTTATTTGAAAAGTGGGTACAAGTTAAAAGTTTTTAAAAAAACGGATATAAGTTAAATGGAGGCGACCAAATAAGGTGTCACGCGCAATTTTTACAAAAACTTACTCAACGATCACCAAATATAAATTGATTTGTACTACCTCCGTTCATTTTTACTTGTCCAGTATTTTAAAAATAAATTTTACTTTTATTTGTCACTTTTAGCATATCAAGAGAAGACAATTTTCTTTTTCCTGATATACCCACAACATTAATTACTCGTTTTAAATTATTTTCTTAAAATTATTAATATGCATCAATTAATACGGGTATCATGGTAAATTATGCCTTCATTTATTATTCCTTAAGGGGCGTAAAAAGTTAAACCGTGACAAGTAAAAGTAAACGGAGGGATTATTTTCTTTTTTAACGTCAACAACACCTGTACGCTTGATGAGACAAAAAAAACCCTTAAATAATCATTAAGATAGGGCAATATCAATTGTTTGTTTCAATCTTTCTTCACCATATTTTCTTTTTATCATGACTTTCACTCAGTCTTGACCATATGAGAACCAAATTAAGTGGTTGAAAAAGTAACTACACTTAATTAAATATGACTGGAAAAGCTACACTTGTGAAGGAAATTATTGCCACGATTCTAAATCATCATGTGGTGCAATTAAAGCTGGTCACAAATAACATTGATAAAATTCAAAGCAATTTTATACTATATGGGGACACTATTGTTGACAAGAAGAAGTGTCGCCTCCTATATTGTGATATTATTACCAAGTCTAAAAATGAGAATTATCACAGCAGGAAGTTTATTGCCTCCATGTTTTCAGAGATAGAATTCATGATTTGGAGTTTACAGCGATTTCAAGTCAATATATAATAATTTAATATATTTAATATATTTAGATATCCTCTGCATGTTCGGAAAATATCTTAAGGGGCTGGAAATTAAATTTGGCAAGAAGTATCTAATTAATATAACGGGGATGGCACAGCAATTGGATAAACCACTCCCCACAATGATCGATGCATCTCCGGTAATATTTGCAAGGTATGTGGTACGTACTGCCTCTGAAACAATATATAGAACACATTAGAAATAATAACAAAGGTTAGGACAGGGGCAGAGTTAGGTGGACAGAAAAAGATGCAATCGAGCCCCTTTCGTGGAAAATTACACTGTTAATATAAGGTTAAATTTTTTCATATATATATATATATATATATTAGATGTGAAATCTCTTTAACTTTTTTGTGCGTTTACTTTCTAAATGTTTTGGAATCCCTTTTATAAATATTCTGTTTCCGTCATTGATTTAAGAATTCATGAAGCTAACGTGAAAGATTAATTACTGTCCAAACTCCAAAAATTCCTTAGTTGGAAACCACCTGATGATAATTTTTACGAGCTCAATGCAGACAGAGCTGGTAAAAACAACCCTACAAATGCTAAGGTGTATTTTTTCCAGAATAAACAAAAGTGAAACTCATGAGTAACTTGCTAAAAACGAAACAGAAATGGATGACCAGAATGAACAATAGTATATGAGTCAGAACCATTTCACCTTAGTTATTTTGTAGCTTGAATTATTTTCTTATATTTTTAAAAAACTCATAATCCCTATAAGATTTGATAAAATCTATTGTTCTAATAGATTTGGAAAAGGAAAATCCATTATCTTTGTTAAATTAGAAAACCTTTCTCTTATTGGTTTGAGACTATTTGGGATATATATATATGAGTTGTAGTTGGGGATTCTAGAATTTGTATTGTGATTTTGTTCTCATTTATACTGGAAAACTCTATCTGTTTCTGCCCCGAGGATTAATGTTAGCCAAACCTCGTTAAATCCTTGTGTTGATTTTTCTTCTCTATTTGCTTTGTGTGTGATTTTGTGCTAGTTAACTCACGATCTTCCGCAACAATTGGTATCAGAGCAATGTTCGGGTTTCTATATATAATCTTAGGTTAAGATATTTTCTATCTTCAACAAAGTATGAAGTAGAGAAAACAGAGGTTCTAGCTTCAGTCTATAGAAGATTAGGATGAAATCATCCTTGGTGTTACAAGGTTTATGGAAGACAATTGATGAGATTTTCCTGAAGATATGAAAGAGATAGAGAAAACAGGCCTGAAGGAGAGGGCTTTGAGTGCGAAATTCATGAGCGTTACACATAGCGTTCTTCGGGAAATTGCTGAAGAAAATTTTGCAGCAACGGCATGGAAGAAGTTGGAAGATCTGTATTCTAAGAAATCGCTAACAAACCGCCTCTACCTGAAAAAAAGGTTATACAATCTCCGTATGAACGAAGTTACACGTATTAAAACTCACCTTGATGAGTTTAATTCAATTATAATGGACCTCAAGAACGTGGATATCAAAATTGAGAGTGAGGATCAGGCCTAGATTGTGTTATGTTCTTTACCACCGTCTTATGATACTTTTTCCAATATGCTGATATATGGGAAAGATGGTATTTCACTGGAAGATGCTAGTAATGCATTAAAATCTAAAGAGTTTGAGGGTCTTGTGAATAGAGAAAGAACATAACAAAAGGAATTTAACAGGAAAAGTCAACCGCCAAATCGAAGTCTAAAGCAAGGAAGCAAAACTGTTATGAGTGCAGGGAGCAAGGTCCCTACAAGAGATATTGTCCCGAGCTAAATAGATAATTCGGCAAATGTTATTGACACTGGCAATAATTCTGATGATACTGATTATGTAGGGGAAGTCTGTGTTGTAAGTTCTAGTCATGGCGGAATTCCTGGATTCTGGTGCTACTTTTCACGTGTGTCCACACAAAAATTAGCTTGCAACTTACAAGCAGATCAGTGGGACTGTCTACATGGGAGATGACAATCCGTTACCTGTAGAGGGGATTGGTAACATCATATTTAGAATGTTCAATGGAATTATCAGAAACATTGAGGGTTGGCATGTTCCTCAAATAAAGAGAAATTTGATCTCTCTTTCGATATTGGATGATCAAAGGTATAAGTTTCACTCCGAGAATGAAATACTTAAGTGTGTAAAGGCTCAATGGTACTCATGAAAGGTGAACTACATTCTAAATTGTATCATCTTCAGGCTACTGTAGTTGAAGGAGAATGTCATGACCCAAATTCCACTAAA
The DNA here is from genome assembly GCA_005239505.1 of Nicotiana paniculata. Classification (NCBI taxonomy): domain Eukaryota; kingdom Viridiplantae; phylum Streptophyta; class Magnoliopsida; order Solanales; family Solanaceae; genus Nicotiana; species Nicotiana paniculata. The sequence continues at coordinate 28,824 of ML343685.1, read as the reverse complement.
GGTCGTGATGGCACCTAACGCCGCCGTCAGGCAAGCCAATGGTGATTGATCAACTTAATTACTCATTTCTATTACTTTCAAAATCATAATCTCCATTTATTAAATAGTAAATTACAGGGTAAAATGATAATAATTATGTGAACTACAATAATGAACAACCAGTAGGAACCCCCAAAACCCGGTGTCACAAGTGCATGAGCATTAACTAGAAAATATAATAAAATACAATATCTGTTTGGAATACAAGTAAGACAGGAGGATATAAATAATTCTAATGGAGACTCTGTATGTTGCGGATCGTAACATGGAATGCAGCTCATTGTAAAGTCCCCCGCAAATGTTGTACCTCTGTGCTTAGAGGACCACAGAAACATATATATACCTGCACAATAAATGCAGCAACTTTAGCATGAGTACGTAAATCAACACGTACCCAGTAAGTATCTATCCTAACCCCAGATAAGTACTAACGAGGGGTCGACATCGACACTTACTAGTGGTTAAATAAGACATGTACAATAAGAACTATATAAATATGAGGCAGAGCAGATAAACGGTATGAACAAATATAAATAGGAGGTACAATCCTCCTCTGAACGGTAAACTCAAGCTCTCACTAAGTATTTACCTCATCAATCGGAGTGTATATATAATGCACCTCACCAGATAGGTCGTCGTAGTTCAAATCAGGAAAACTCACAGATACACTGGCTTCTTGTCAAATAATACGCACAATTCCATAAGATTATTTTATAGAAATGACGAGGCGTACGACCCGATCCCATCATAATGTATGTACTGCCAACGATTGAACAACACGAACCATAGATACATCTATTACATTGCCGAGACGAACGACTCGCTCCCATTAGAGTGTGATACGTAGTCCTGCCGAGGCGACCGAACCAATCCCATCATAATGTGCGCACTGCCGAGGGTCGAAAGACACGAACCATAGATGTATCTATTATACTGCCGAGGCAAACGGCCCGAACCTATTAGAATAAGAAGCTTTAACGGTTCCTTGACCCCACTCACGAATAGACGCGTGAGTTATAAATTTTAAGGGAACCTTTTGATGAAAATGCAAAATGCGGGAGAAATTCGTAAGAGGGGTACAATTATTTTGCGGCTAATCATGAATCCCATCGAATCACTACAATAGTAATCTTATCACTCTACACAAGTCTAGTCTCAAGTCGCTACGTAAAATAGAGGAATTAATAGGGAAGAGACAACTCAAATAGTACAGTTATAGCATGACGGGAACCTAATTCTACCAGACATAACATGAATCTAGCTACCGTACGGAATCTCGTCACCTCGTGTGTACGTAGCCCCCGCAATAAGTAACACATATCAAATACATCACCTAGGGGTAGTTTCCCCTTCACAGAGTTAGACATGAGACTTACCCTGTATTAAAGTTCTATAACCGGCTCCAACGCCACTCAAACACCTCAAACCGATGCCCGTCTCTCCAAGACAAGTCAAACAAATGTGCAAATCCATAAATATATACTCTATTACCCATAATTAATCAATTTATAACAATTCTCAACTCCGCTCGAAAAGTCAATAAAGTCAACCTTCACGCCCACTTGCCTGGATTCCGAAAATTTTTGAAGATAATAAAATTACACATAACATTACGAACTTAAATATATAATTTATTCCTAATTCCATGTCCAATTTCGTGGTCAAAATTCAAAAATACCAATTTCTAGGTTTTTCTTCCAAATCTCAAAATTTCCACAAATTTCCATGTTTAATCCACATACAAACCATGTATTTAACTCATAATATGTGAGAGTTACTTACCTTGACATAGATGATGAAAACCTCCACTTGAAGCTCTCCAAAAATCACCTAAACCACGAGAGAATGAAAGAAAATGTACCAAATCTCGTATAAAACCAAGTATGCCCAGCGCTGCCTCGCATCTGTAGTCCCCTAGTCTCTCCTGCGACAACCGCTTCGGTGGCTTCAATCTCGCACCTGCGAGAACCCAGGCCAGGTCTCCTACCGCATCTGCAACCCCTCCAGTGCTTCAGCGTCCTGGCTTATGCGATGCTTCATCCGGAAGTGCGGTTCCACTTCTGCGGAAACTTGATCGTATCTACGGTCCTAGCCTTCCCTAGAAAAAATCCGCTTCTGCGCTCCAGTGGTCGCATCTACGATCACACAGGTGAAGGAATTTCTTCACACCTACGACCTCTGCCCAATTCACTCCTAGTCGCTTCTGCGGTTCACTACCCCGCTTCTATGAGGTCGCTTCTGCGATGAAGCATCGGTATAAGCGGTCGCACCAGCAACCAGAATTCTCTGGCTTTTTCCTTAAGTCTAAAATCTGATCTGTTAACTATCCGAATCCACCCGAGGCCCCCGGGACCTTGACCAAATATACCAACGCGTCCTAAAACACATTACAAACTTAGTCAAGGCCTCAAATCACGCCAAACAACATCGAAACTACGAATCGACGATCGAAATCCTTCTTTAAACTTTCAAATTTTGACGTACGCATCCGAATCATACCAAAACATTCTGGAATGAAGCCAAACTTTATGTACAAGTCATGAACCACAATACGAACCCATTCCAAGGCTCAGAATCCCAAATGGACATCGATAACACCAAAGCGCTCTTCAAATCAAACTCAGGACATTCTTAAAGATTCAAAATGCCAACCTTTCATAATAAGTGTCGAAATGCTCCCGGGTGATCCGATACTGATCCGATACCCAACCCGAACATACGCCCAAGTCCGAAATCATCATACGAACCTAGTGGAACCTTCAAATCCCGATTTCGAGGTCGTTTACTCGAAATTCAAACCTTAGTCAATTCTTCCAACTTAAATTTCAAAACTCCCTTTGAGGTATAGTCCGGTTCGCCTCCTAATTATTCAATTTAAGGATATTTGGTTGTCTGTTTATGCTCATGTGAGGGATAGTCGAGGGAAAAGAAGTGCATATTTCTAGGGTATGCAGCTAGAGTGAAAGGTTATAGGTTGTGGTGCACATATCAAAAGACTTCATGACTAATTATCAGTAGAGATGTAACTTTCAATGAATATGACTCTCTGGACAGTCAGAGGGAGAAGGTAATAGCAGAAATAGATCGTGGTGTCAGTGACTGCATAAAGCTAGAAATTGAATCTCCACTAGCCCAGTCTAATAATTCTAAAGTAGAGGAAGTGGAGCAGATGCAAAATATTGATCAAGATGATAATGTTGATGCACCTGCACAACAACAACCATATAACATTGCAACATGTAGAGAGAAGAGAGTGATCAACCGACCAAAAAGGTTTGCAAACGTAGTTGATAGGAATCTTCTTGGATATACCAATCCCGTGGGATTTTCTTTGGCAGTTGCAGAGACTGTTGATATGTTTGAGTGTTATAGCTATTCAGAAGCTATTCCAAGTACAAAATCAAATCGAGGGATTAGTGTTATGGCTAAAGAGATTGAGTCTCTTAACAAGTTTAGGCATTGCCTAGACTTAGTTGATGTGTGCGGCAATGGGCTGAGGGCAAGGTAGAGAGAGGTTGTTCAATTGATGAATAGAATTCAAGCTAAGGGAAAGATTTATTATTTTGTGGCTTGAATTATTTTTTTGTATTTTTAGGAAACTCATAATCCTTATAGGTTTGAGAAAACTCATTGTTCTAATAGATTTGGGAAATGAAAACTCATTGTCCTTGTTAAATTGAAAAACCTTAATGAAAACTCATTGTCCTTGTTAAATTGAAAAACTTTTCTCTTATAAGCTTGAGACTATTTGGGATCTATATATAGGGGGTTGTAGTTGGAGATTTTAGAGATTATATTGTGATTCTTCTCATTCATAGTGAAAAACTCTCTCTGTTTCTGCACGAAAATTAGGCTAGGTCAAATCTCATTAAATTCTTTGTGTGATTATGTACTAGTTAACCCAGAATCATACGAATCAAACTTTTTATTCCTACGACTGTTACATTGATTAAATAAATCAACTAATAAAACCTCTCACCCCAAAACAAGTAGGATGTTGTGCTAAGCCAGTTGGAAAAATTCCAGCTTATTGTATTGATTATTGTACTGATCAACAGACAATGTTTAAAGAGTCTCCACATTGTCTCGCCGTATTAAGTTTGTCGACCAAAGGCCCCACATTTACACTGTCAACACGATCTCCCATGCAACCTCACGAATCTTTCACACATTCTAATGCTTTCTCCTACTATAAGTTTATGGGATTAATTCGATTTGATGCGGGCTTTAAAAAAGAAAGATTTTTTAGAATTTTAGACCGTAAAATAAAAAGTTAGTATATTATTGTGAGTAAAAAAACTTCCAAGTTTACTTTTTTTTGAAACAAACTTCCAAGTTTAAAGATGAGATAAGATAGAAGTTGAAGCAGTCTATTTCATCAGCAAAAGGCATTACTTTTCTCTTTATTCTGTCCAATCTGGAAATGTCGAATTTTATAGGTTGTCATATGCCTCCCTACGCTAAAGACAGTGTCCAGCCAAAAGACCTGAGGGCCGAGGGACCTTTTCTTTATTTGCTATTTTTTCCAATCATGCATAGCTTTGACTAATTATAACCTCCCTTTTCCCTCCCTTCCAAGTATTATCATGCTAGTTTGTCTAATTATCCTTCCTGTCTTTGATTTAACGTCTTAGTTTCTCTATCACAACTGCTATCATGATTTTTGTGGGTCAACTTAGACAGAGAGTAGATTTAGCTAGCGTTTGGTCATATATTTTTAAATTTATTTTAAAAAATTTGATTTTGAAGAAGTTCAATTTGAGGATGAAAATATGTTTAGACATGATTTTTCAAAAATATATTTCACTTTTTTTTGAAAAATTATGAAATGTGACTTATACCCGTAAGTTTTAAAAACTATCAAAAATACCAAACAACTTTGAAGAAAATTCATACAAAACAAGCGAAATAAATTTGAATAAAATTCATGCAGAACAAGCGAAACAAATCTGAAGAAAATTTATACAAACATTAGCAAATTACCTTCAAATTTTGTCTTTTCCATGAATTGCAACATATTGGCACAACAACTTAAGTGGATGTTTTCTTCTGTTTATAGAGAAGGGCAAAGTCGCGTGAGTTTAATGAGGAAAAAGTAGATAGATGTGGATTAGTTGGGTCATAGTAACATAAAGTGGGATTTTTTTTATAAAATATAAAAGTAGGGTAATTTTCAATTTTTTTTAGAAAACAAAACGGTAATATTTTGGGCTAAAAATAGCTCTTGAGCTGGTTTTAAGATTTGATTTTCCAAAATATAGATAGAATATATAACCAAACAGGTATTTGCCAAAAACATTTGGAAAAAATTTGGCAAAATCTATGGCCAAATGGGGGCTTAATGTTTATTGTTTTGAGATCGTAGTTATTTTAAATTCATGGACTCTAAATTAATAATTTAAATATTAAATAAATTTTTGAAAACAACTTGTGACGACCCAAATTTTTCTCTGTAGGATGTCGTGACGACATCTAGTCTCTAAGACTAGGTAAGCCTAACACTTACTGATTCAAAAACAGAATTTAACCAGAACAACTACGAAGCATGAAACTGCAATTTCTATAGTAAAACCAATGATCCTAAGTGCAATACAATACCCCAAAACTGGTGGTACAAGTCATAAGTTCTACTCAGTTTGCTAGAAAATCCCTAAATACAACTGCTCGAAATAGAATTAAATAGTGCAAGTACAGTATCAGAAGGTGACTCCGAGGCTTCGAACGCGACGACAGATTTACCTTGAGTCTCCACAGCAATGCTCGACCAGCTAGCTAATAATCAACAATATCTGAGGCACCTGGATCTGCACAAAAAATGTGCAGAAGCGTAGTATGAGTACACCACAGTGGTACCCAATAAGTATCAAGACTAACCTCGGTGGAGTAGTGACGAGGAACAGTCAAGACATCCACTAGACTAAGCAACCTGAACAAGTATAAATGTAGAACTAACAGGGAACAATATCATATAAAGCTAGGCATGATGACAATAAAAGTACAATATTTGTAATTAGGGAATAAAAGCAACAGTTAGCGAAGATACACAACATGTAATAATGTAGAGTAAGTTGAACACAGTTCAAATCCGATGAAACCAAGTAAAGAAAAACAAGTGACAACTCAATAGGGACAATCACTTTTACACCAGGTTTATCCAAGAATTTCCACGAGGTACCAAACCTCAAAATCACAAATTAAGGGTCTCAATTCGTGAACCCTAATCACTTGGCATCTTGTTCCCACATTACAATTCAGAACAACACGGACGACTCACGTGCCAAGGGAGTGACAATATCTAACATCTGCACGGTTCACTCACGTGCCAACAATAATAGTGACTCATAACATCTGCACGGACAACTCACGTGCTAACAGGATAACTCTCACACATAAGGCAAGTACACAGGAGTACATGTAATGGTCAAAACATCACGATTTATCTTATTAGATCAATATGGGTGATTTATTTACGTGTATGCATGTGCAAGTGTTCTACCACAATTTAAGTCAACAAGTAAAAGAAGAGAAAATGAATCGAACATAAGAAACTATCACCACAAATTGTACAGTGTAATAAAGACAACAATGAAATTGAAACAACGAATAGTATAACAAGACAAGCTATACGTAACTAAGCAAATAGTGCAATACGGAGAAAGACAATTAAAAGTATGCTAAGGAAATAATCAAAGACAAGTACAAAAGAATGAGGAAATATGAATAAGAGCCGCTACCGAGGTAGCACCTCGTAGTCTCAACTCACAAAATGAATTACAATATTTTCGTATATCACCACGGGAGCCTTTACATTTAGTTTTGAAGATTATTTATCACACTCCATGGCTTCTAGTAGTTCCCCTACTAGCCACGCATATCAAGCCCGCCTTATCTCACCGCATGCGTTTCAAGACCCAGACCTTATACCACTGCATGCGTTTCAATATCACAAATCGCACCTCAAGTGCCCAAAATCATAGTTTGCCAGAGAAACCAAATAGTAACAGAATTTCACTGTAAAGAGCCCAGGACTCAACCACAACGCAACAGCCACAACAACAACAATACCACGAGAATACAGCGAGTAAATCATCACAAGAACTTCATAATACAAAGAAACGGAAGAACGAGCTCACAAAGAAAGACAGAACAAGGAATAACGGTTTCAACAAAAATAGCTCAACAAGGGAGAGATAATGTGTAACAATGATTCCACAAAAGTACAATTTGACGACAAGAGAGATAGAATGATTCAACGACCCCAAATAAGAATACGTCAACAATTGAATGGATAACAAACTTCAATTAAGTCTAAGCAATTATGGAAGAGATAATGGTAATTTCAATTAAGGTCAAGCAAATTAAAGAAGAGATAATAATAAAATTCCAATTAAGGTTAAGCAATTACTGAAAGGATATCATGAATAAAAAAAAAAAAGACAACAACTTTAGTTAAGTCACATAAGAGTTTAATCGGCAATAAGGGTAGAGCATGAAACAATTAATTCCAAATAAGACATGTAAGGGTGAATTTAGTAAATGGAGAGATTTAACATAAAAAAACAACTTCATATCCAATGAACGTAAGAACCTAAGAGCAGTAAACGGTCACATTTCCACAAATAAGCGCGAGCACGTACTCGTCACACCGCGTACACAACCTTCACATGGCACAATTAGCACAAATGACTCAAATCCTAAGGGGTAGTTCCCCCACACGAAGTTAGGCAAGATACTTACCTCAAAGAAGCTAGACCGTTACTCTAAAATAACCCTCTCGAATGAAACAACCTCCGGACGGGTCAAATTTAGCTAAAATAACTTCAAATCATTAATTAAATTCATAGGAAATAATTTCGGATAATAAAGCTTCAATCTTTAACAAAAACTAAAAAAGTCAACCCAAAAATCAATCCCCGGGCCTGCACCTTGGAACCCGATAAATTTTACAAAAACCAGACACCCATTCTGATACGAGTCCAACCATATCAAAATTATCTAATTCTGATATCGAACCGGCCTTCAAATCCTCATTTTACAATTTGAAAGATTTTTACAAAATTTTCCATTTTCTTCCTTTCAATTCACTGATTTAATTATATAAATAAGTACAAAATCATGAAATATAAATATTTTCGGTTATGGAACACTTACCCAAATCAAACTAGTGAAGAACCCCACAAAAATCGCTCAAATTAGAAGTCTACAACTCAATATATTAAGAAAATAGCCAAACCCTCGACTTATATGATTCTGCCCCAGGTATTTGCGCTTTTGCGGACACCTTTCTTCCAGATTTTTCCAGATAAAGGTCTAATAGAGTTGCGCTTTCTTAGTATATTGCCTTTCATTACCAATTTGTCGTTTTACAGCACGAAGGGATTTGCGCACCTGCGCACTCGCATTTGCGAGCAAATTCCCGCATCTGCGAATTCCACTCAAAAGTTGACTTCTCACACCTGCGGGCATTCTTCTGCTTCTGCACAGCTGTAGGTGCGCATGCCCAAATCGCTTATGCGCTCCTACTCGCCTCTGCGTCCAATATCTCGCTTCTGCAGAGCCGCATATGCCACCAATTTTCGCATTTGTGAAGACTGCCAAGCCCAGTATTTCTCGCTTATGCGCCTTCATCTTCGCACCTGCGACCCTCGTACATGTGCCCAATGGTCCGCAGGTGCAACCACACCAGAACTCAGCCTAAACCAGCCTTATCCAAAATACTCAAATTGATCGGAAGCTCGGATGAAACTCACCCGATCCCCTCGGGACCCCGTCCGAATATACCAACAAGTCCTATAACAAAACACGGACCTACTCAAGGTATCAAATCACATCAAATAACGTTGAAACTACGAATCGCACCTCGAATCGAACTTATGAAATTTCAAATCTCAACTTCTAAGACTCATGCTGAAACATATCAAATCAACCCGGAATGACGTCAAATTTTGCATGCAAGTTCCAAATGACATAACAGAGCTACTCGAACTCTCAGAATCATATCCCGACCCCGATATCACAAAAGTCAACTACCGGTCAAACCTCTCAACCTTCCAAAACTTCAACTTTCCGGTTTTTGCCGAAATGCTTCAGTTTACCCTATGGACCTCCAAATCCAAATTCGGACGCAAGCCTATGTCTAAAATCACCATACAAAGCTATTGGAATCATCAAAACACAATTTCGGAGTCGTACACAAAAGTCAAAATCGAACTTGACCACACAAGCAAGTCATAACACATAATACGAATCTGCTCGAGACCATAGGGCGCCTAACAGGACGCGAATTCTCAAAACGACCAGCCGGGCCGTTACACATAGGAATAGTGATACTCAGTGCTGCCGAGGCGAACAACCCGGTCCTATAAGAATAATGTTACTATACTACCGAGGTGAACAATCTGATACCATAAGAATAATTTAATACACTGCCGAGGTGAATGACTCGATCCCATTAGAATAATTTAATATACTGCCAAGGCGAACAGTCCGATCCTATAAGAGTAGAGAAATTTACCTCGCTCACGGGAGTACATGCAAGTCGAGAAGACATGCATCCATAGTTCATCAAAAAATTCTATTTTTTTCCAAAGTAAGAGGCTAAATTAGTATCTTTATTCAAATCCTCAATCTCAGTCATAGCCAAGTAAATCAATACACATAGGTACAAATAGCATAATTAAGGCATGATGTAAATCTAAGTCTATCCGGACAACATGAATATAACCACGTATGACGTTCGTCACCTCGTGCGTACGTAGCTCCCCACAACAAATAGCACAGTATCCCTCTTACAAGTTTAGACAAGAGACTTACATCGATGTCAAGTGTTCAATCCGGCTCTTTAACCTCACTAGAACTTCTCAAACAATGTAGGATTCCGAAACTAATCAAAAGTTGTGAAACTAATAAATATATGCTCAAAAAATCATAATTTAGCTATTGAACTAATTTTCCGACCAAATACAGGAAGTCCATACAAATCACCCCAGGCCCACATACCCGGATTCCGAATATTTTTGAAGATAAATGTTACCCATGACCTCATAAACTCAAATACATAGTTTTTTCCCAATTTCATAATAAATTTCATGGTCAAATCTCTTTTTTACCAAACCCTAAGTTCCAATAAAAATCCCACAAATTTTCCTTTAATTTCATGTTAAATCTACTCAACTCTGTATATTTAACTCAAAACTTGGTAGAATCCACTTGCCTTGTGATGTTTAGTAAGAATACCCTTCAGAAAGCTCCCAAAGACCCGCCAAACCAAGAGAGAGGTGAGGGAAATGTGACTAAGTCCCGTAATAAATTCAAGTATGTCCAGCGATTTCCGCACCTATGGTCAGAATCTCCGCTTCTGCAGAAACGCTTCTGCAGTCACTCGTCCGCATCTGCGAAAAAGACTTGACTCCCGACAAGCTGCATCTGCGGTCACAATTCGCAGCTGCGAGCCCTCCCCTGCGAATCAGCTCGCGCATCTGCGACCAAGTCCAAGCTGCCTCGATCCGCACCTACGAACTCTCATCACAGAAGCGCTTTCACTTCTGCGGATAATCACTTGCTTCTGCGGACTTCACTGATCCCCCTCCATTACGCACCTGCGACCAAGGTGTCGCACCTGCGTACTGCATCTGCGGAGTCCCCACCGCAGGTGCGAATGCACCAGATACCTGAAACCTTCAGCAGTTTGCCAAAGTGCAATCAAGCTCCATCAACCATCCGAATCCCGCCCGAGTCCTCAGGATCTCAACCAAACATGTCAACAAGTCACATTCTGAACTTAGTTGAAGCTTCAAATCACATCAAACAATATAAAAATAATTGCACCCCAATTTAAGACTATTAAAACTAATGAATTTCCAACTTCTAAAACCAATGCCGAAATCCATCAAACCAACTCCGATTGACCTCAAATTTTGCACACAAGTCATATATGATATAACGGACTTACTCCAACTCAAGAACCAAAAACAAAGTCAACTCTCAGTTAAACTTCTTAACCTTTCAAATCTTCAAGTTTCCAACTTTCGCCAATTCAAGCCACGACGACCTACGGATCTCCAAATTAATATTCAGACACACTCCTAAGTTCAAAATCATCATACGAACCTATTAAAATGATTAAATTTCGGTTCTGAGGTTATTTACTCAAAATATTGACTCAAATTCAAACTTGGCCTTCTTAGGTCACTATAAAGGAACTAAGTGTTTCGATTTCTACCCGAACCCTTCTAAACTCGAACCGACCATCACCCAAGTCACAAAATAGTAAAGACACATACGAAAATTTTTAATTAGGGGAATGAGGAAATTCTCTTGATAACAGATTCTAGTATAATAGTAAATTGAAGGGATTTCAAAATCTATATATTAGTGTGCATGTTCAAATTCCAAGTGTGTACCTCGGTGTAATACTGTCTTCCAAAAAAGAAAAAAACTATCTGATGTACTTTCACAAAATTTATTATTTATAGATACCCCAAATAAAATATAGTCGGAGTTTTAGCTAGCGTTTGGCTAAAGATTTTAAATTTATTTAAAAAGAATTATTTGGGTAAAGTTTGATTTGAAGATGAAAGTATATTTGGCCATAATATTTTAAAACATAATTCACTTTTTTTTTGAAAAAATATGAATGTGACTTATACCCTTAACTTCTAAAAACTATCAAAAATACCTAATAATATAAAACAAACAAACTTGTTAATCCAATATATGCAGAACCTTCATCGATTCCATTCATTATCATTATCACAAACCATACTCCAGAACGTTGATAAGTTTGGCATAAAATTATTATTTTTATAATGAACTACATAATACACTATCCTAAAATCATAACCTGATAATAACGCAATTACTAGCCATTATAATTCGTCAAATTGTAATAATATTACAAGATCCATCAGTCCAAAAGAAAATGATAGTAATTGGCTGGTGGATTAGTTGGGTCATAATAGATGATTGGTTTTTTTACAAAGTACAAAAGTTTGAGATAATTTTTAAAATTGTTACAAAAATCCAAACAATAATATTTTGGACCACAAACTGGTCTACGACACGTTTTGGGATTTGAAAATTTTGTTTTCAAAATCTACCAAAACATGGATAAAATCTTTAAATAAACATGTTTTGCCAAAGAAAATTTTAAAAAAATTGACAAAGTCTATAGCCAAACGGGGTTTACTGTCGAGGAAGTTGTGAGGTTGCTTTTTTATTGCCCCTCCACAGTGAATTTATCTGAATAGTCCCTCACTTAATCTTTTAAACTAAAAATAGTAGACGGATGTATAATATATGCATAATATATATACCGACTTGAAAAAATAAACATTAAAATTGACCGGCTATTTGTATAACAAGAACTTGGAAAACCCCTTTATACATGTGGTAAGAGATAAAATTAGATCATTACTCAACTAGTACAGACCCATGCACTTAAGAACATTTCAATTTGTACGAAAAAAGTTGAAACACCTTGCCTTGGAACTTACGGCTCATTTATACTCTTCTCTAAAAACCAGAGTAACAAACATATTTTCTTTATTTGTATGCCATAATAAAAGGTTGGTTAAAGTTTTTTTTAAGTAACTTTTCTAGTCACAAACACTTGGTAAAGCTTCACGTTTCATGCTGAGAGTGAAAAATAGCTTACAATTTAATGATGAATTTACGAAGCTTCTCAAAAGAATACTTTATACTGAAGGTTCTTCAATTATTTGACAAACGAATAAGGGAAGTACATTTTATCCTTCAATTTGACTTGTTGGGCTACCAAGAATGGTAGCGTAAAAATATATATACTAATTAAATGTCTCAGGTATAAAATTTTAGTTAATAAATAGTGTCACGATCCAATTCTATTTAGGCCGTGATGATTCCCAGAGCCATTGCTAGACAAACCAACAGTGAACAATCTAGCAATTTTCAAGTAAATAACTTTCCTTAATTTAATAGGTTTAGTAAGAAATTGATTTAAATTAATAAAACGAAAGCAGTTGAATGTATTTATGGCCATGAATAAAATCAAAATCACAAGTCGTGTGTGTCAAGATTTGGTGTCACAAGTGCGCGGGCTACTGGCAGAATATACAAAAGATCTCTACTCTACTTTTTGAAATAGAATAGATAGAAAATAAATCAAAAGAGACACTCCGACTCTTGCTGAACGGCTCAGAAGGGCAGCTCACCATGTGGTCTCGAACCAGAAGTCAAGCGTGCGCGCCTGACTGATAACCAGATGCACCTGCCTCAGATCCTGCACACCAAGTGTAGAAGTGTAACGTGAGTACATGAAAAACATGTACCCAGTAAGTATCTAGTCTAACCTCGAAGAAGTAGTGACGAGGGGTCGACTTTGACACTTACTATGGACAAAAAATATAATAGTATGAAATTCTAATTAAACATGATATATAAAATGATAATAGAACTCACAGTAGGAAAATAAGTAAACAATCCTTTCATTTCAAGTAAGAACCAAGTCATTTCTCTTGTGTAATCCTTTCACCTTTCAAATCCATGGAACAATATTAAGTATAAAAGGGGCTCCGATATCTTTACGCACGAATTATGTCGAGGAAGTACGACCCCGATCTAAATATACATATAAATATACTATGCACTGCCGAGGGTCGAATGGCCCGAACCATAGATACATCAATTAACCTACCGAGGTGAACTGCCCGCTCCCATGAGAGTAATGAAAATTTACCCGGCTCGCAGAATATACTTGCGAAGCGGTTGACCATAAATTTTCTCAAGTTATCATAATATTTCTATTCTCTTTCAAAACAAGAAATTCAGCTAGGGACCTTTCAAATATTGAAACCCTCAACCTCCGGTTTAATCCAAATAATTAGCAAGCATAAACAAGCAACGATATCAACAAAATATGGTATAAGCCTAAATCTACCTGGACATAAGCATGAATAGTAGATACGCACGGACTCTCGTCACTTTGCACGTACGTAGCCTCTACAAATAGAAGTACATAATGATTAAGTTCACTTATGGGGTTAATTCCCTCTTACAAGGTTAGAAAAGAGACTTACCTCGTCTCAAGGCCTACTTCCCAGTCCAAGAATGTGCTCACACCCTCAATTCGGTGCCGAATCAACCCAAAATTAATCAAATATTATAAACTAATCAATACATGCTCAAAAGTTCGTATTCCAACTATTAAAGAGGTTACCCAACCCTAAATGTAAGATTCTTAAAATTCAGGCTCAAGCCCACGTGCCCGAATTACGAAAATTTTAGAAGAAAGTTGTTACCCATAACCTCATGACTCAAATATATGATTTTTACTATATTCCATAACAAATTTCATGATTAGATCTCATTTTTATCAAAAAACTATGTTTTATCCTAAACCCATGATTTCCACTAATTTAGATGTTATAATCTACCCATAAGTTATGTATTTGACTCATATTTGGTTAGAATTACTTACCTCACGGTGTTTGATGAAAATCTCCTCTATAATAGCTCCAAGAATCGCCCAACAATGGAATAAATGAGCCAAAATGACTAAGTCCCGCATTAAATGAAGGATTCTGCCTTCAGCAGTTTCCGCTTCTGCGGTCAAAAGTTCGCTTCCGCAGAACCGGCCTGGCCACTCGCCCATCGCATCTGTGGAGCCAGGGCCGCTACTGCGCAATCGCTCATGCGGCCGACTCTTTCGCGCCTGCAGACACAGCCGCTTCTGCGGTCACAGTCATCGCACCAACGCGTTTGTAGGTGCGCCAAACTCCTCGCTCCTGCGGATCTTGGGCAGCCTTATCTTGCTCTCTTTTGCGGCTCCTGGCTCGCATCTGCGAGCTCGCACCTGCAGCTAGCCAAGCACAGGTGTGATTACACCAGCAGCTGGGAGCTTCAGCTGTTGCTTCCAAGTTTCAACTTGGTCCGAGCCTCATTTGATCGATACCTGGGGCCTTCGAGGCCCCACCCGAACATACTGACAAGTTTGAACTTTGAATTCATAAAACAGACCCGCTCGGACTCTCGGAATGCCCAAAGCAACATTAAAACTAAGAATCACACCCCAAACCAATTGGATAAAAAATATGAACTTTAAGTTCTTATATTTTTACTCTTAAAGCACCAAAATATACTTACACTACTCGGATTGGCACCAAATTTTGCGTGCAAGTCTTAAATGATATTACAAAACTATCCTCAGTCTCAAAATTCCATTCGAACCTCGATATCACAAAAACCTACTCTAAACCAAATTTAAAGAACTTCAAGAACCTTCAAGGAATCAACTTTCAATATTAGGCGCTGAAACACTCCCGAGTCATCCACAACCCGGTCCGAGCATACGCCCAAGTCCGAAATCAGCATACAAACCTATTGGAATTGTCAAATCCCGATTCCAAGGTCGTTTACTCAAAATGGGGAGCGAAGTCAAACTTAGACTTTTAAAGCCAACTTAAGGAACCAAGTGTTCCGATTTCAACCCGAACCCTTCCAAATCTCGAACTAACCATCCCCGCAAGTCATAAATAATAAAAGCATATACGTGGAGTCTTATTTAGGGGAACATGGTTCTAAAAAGAAAAATGCCCGGCCGGGTCGTTACATTCTCCACCTCTTAAAGAAACGTTCATCCTCGAACGCGTCTAGAATCATACCTGGAGTGCTGAATATGTGTGGGTTTCTGCTCCGCATGTCCTCCTCAGAATCCCAGGTCGCCTCCTCGAGTGGTTGGCCCCTCCACTGAACCTTTACTGCGAAAATCCTCTTGGATCTCAACTGGCAATCCTGCCTATCAACAATGGCAACTGGCTTCTCTTCATAACCCAGACTCTCATCTAACTGAATCGTGTTGAAGTCTAACACATGTGGAAAGTCTCCATGATACCTCCGGAGCATAGACACATGGAAGACCGGATGAACTCCCGATAGACTGGGAGGCAAATCAAGCTCATAAGCAACCTCTCCAACTCGTCTCAAAATCTCAAATGGGCCTATAAACCTTGGGCTCAACTTGACTTTCTTCCCAAATCTCATGATCCCCTTCATCGGCGAGACTTTCAAGAGAACCTTCTCGCCTACCATAAATGATAAGTCACGCGCCTTCTAGTCCGCCTAACTCTTCTGTCTAGACTGTGCTGTGTGAAGTCGTTCCCGAATCAACTTTACTTTTTCCAAGGAATCCTTCACCAAATCAGTACCATATAACTTAGCCTCGCCGGGCTCAAACCACCCGATGGGGGAACAACATCGCCGACCATATAAAGCCTCAAATGGAGCCATCTCGATGTTGGAGTGGTAACTGTTGTTGTAAGAAAACTCGGCCAAAGGCAAGAACCGATCCCATTTCCCCCCAAAGTCAATCAAACATGCTATGAGCATGTCCCCCAAGATTTGAAATTTCCGCTCGATGCCAGTCAGTCTGTGGATGAAATGCAGTGATGAGATCTACATGGGTCCCCAACTCACTCTGCACTGCTCTCCAGAAATGTAAAGTAAACTGAGGACCTCTATCTGATATGATGGAAACATGCACACCATGCAGCCGAACTATCTTTTGGATATAAATCTGGACCAATCTCTCTAAAGTATACGTAGTTAGAACATGAATGAAATGTGCCGACTTGGTCAATCGTTCTACAATGACCCAAATTGTGGCAACCCAACAACGAAGTCCATAGTAATGCGCTTCTACTTCCACTTAGGTATAGTCATCTGCTGGAGTAGGTCTCCTGGCCTCTGGTGCTCATACTTAACCTGCTGGCAATTTAGGCATCTGGCTACATACTCAACTATGTCTTTCTTCATCCGCCGCCACCAATAATGACGCCTCAGGTCGCGGTACATCTTCGTAGCACCTGGATGAATGGAATATCGAGAACTGTGGGCCTCCTCTAGAATCCTCTCCCTCAAGCCATCAACATTTGGAACACATAGACGAACCTGAAGTCGTAGAACACCATGCCCACCGATAGAAACCTCCTTGGCACTACCCTGCAGTACCGTCTCTCTGAGAATCGTCAAGTGCGAATCATTAAACTATCGAGCCTTGATCTGCTCCAATAGTGTGCGAATCATTAAACTATCGAGCCTTGATCTGATCCAATAGTGAAGACTAGGCAACGACTCATGCAAGAACTCAGCTGGGCTCTGAACAATCAAAACTCACAAGTCTGTTAGCCAAAGATTGAATGCCCATGGATAATGGTCTCTCCTCCGCTAAAATATACCCATACTCTCTGCTTTCTGCTCAAGGAATCCGCGACCACATTCGCCTTGCCCAGATGATAAAGAATGGTGATTTCATAGTCCTTCAGTAACTCATGCCACCTACGCTGCCTGAAATTGAGATCCCTTTGCTTGAACAAATGCTGCAAGCTGCGTTGATGAGTGTAAACCTCACAGGACACTGATAACTAGGGATTTTAACCTACTATTTACTCTCTTTTGCTTAGGTTTTGGGTCAAAAATGTGTTAAGGTATTCCCGAAAACTAACTCAAGGTGCTTACTTGCAGGTTTTGGTCAAAATGAGGCAAAGAAGCCAAAATGAACTCTTAAAGGAGCCAAACTTGCACTAGCCCTAAAGATTACTGAAATGCTCTCAGCGCCATTTTTTACGCTACAGCGTAAGTTCTTCCGCTGAGCCGGATTACAATAGGGTTGCCGCGGAAGTGAGGTTCATAGAGATGAAATTCGGCTAATTGTTGACCGCTGACCGCATTACTATAGCGCGGACGCGAAACCATTGACGTGGCCGCGAGCATAATTGTGCTGAGAGCGGAAGTTAAGAATCAGAGACCTGGAAACCTGGGGCCAAGCAAAGAACGTGGTCCGCGTCATTATCACGCGACCGCGAAGCATCCTGACGCTGAGGCGGTAAGAAATCTGCTGGGAACAAAATCAAAGTTCAGAGAGTTTTCATCAAAGCTAAATGAGAAACGCGGTCCGCGAACATTTTACACGGCCGCGAATTAAGATTACGCAAACACGATAGATTGTATGATGTCCGTGAAACCCAGCCCAGTCGAAGTCCAAATCTAAAGTAACGCAGTCCGCACTTGTTATTTTGCGGCCGCGAAAGTCCATTCCCTGAGGCGCCTGTTATTTCGTTGACAGCGGAACCTCCGTAGGGGTATTTTTGTCCAGTAATTTCAGTTGTGTATAAATAGTTCTTTTTCACATTTTTAGGTCATCTTTTGTATTAGGGAGCTTGTGAAAAGCAACACTTTTCCACTTTCGGTAATTTTAGAGTAGCTTTAGCTTATAACTTTAGATTTTGTTCTCGTAATTACTTTTTATGGCTATTAATTCATCTCCATCTTTGATTTATACCTTAATTATGAGTAGCTAGACCCATTAGCTAGGGTTGTGACCCAACCCTAGTGTGGGTATTTAATGGGTCTTTAATTTTAGGGCTTATTTGTTTATGGGTTAGTGATATTTAGCTTGTTGCATGCTTTATCTATTGAATTGGTTGTTGCAAACACTGATTCGTGCTTTTTTTACTAGGGCTTTTCTTGAGAAAGAGGGCCCAAGTCTAGGTAAAATAGGCTAACAAGGAATTGAGGTGAATTCAAAAGATTGATAGCCCCAATTAAAGGGTTAAACCTATAGATAATAATACCTGACTTGAGCCAATTTCACTTGCACTGTTTGAACACCCAATTAGGCTTGAGAAAGCCAATTCGGGCAAAGTCACTCAAATTACCGAGAGGTATAGAGTGAGTAATTAAGTGTGAGGTTATATCACGATCCTAGATGCAACAAGTTTGTCCTAAATTGTAGATCCCATTAGATACTCGCCTAGGTGTAAATCACTTACCTAGTGCTTTTTATCAATTGAGAAAAACCCTCACAAAAATATTGTACTTAGTTTATTTTCCACAACTAATAGCAATACAATTAGAATAGAATCAAAATCACTCATGGTTAAAGTGTAATTAAAGACAATGCACATAGCTAGATTAGATAGGAATCTAATTCCCAACCAATTATAAATCCATGTTGGTATCGATCCCGACCTTTCGGGTAAAAGCTACATTGACCCCTCCTCGCCATTATATAGTGGTGGAGGGTTGGAGCCGATCACTTTTTGGCGTTGTTACCTGGGATTAATAAAACTCCTCGCCATTATATAGTGGTGCAGAGTTTTTGTTATCTATCTTATTAATTGTGTGTATTATTTTTCTTTCCTTCCATTTTACTAACTTATGTGTTTTAATCGCTTTAGGTATAAATGGCTGATCTTCTTGGTATGTTCTCCCGGGGGAGGAGGTAGATGATAATGATGATTATGAGGCTCATTTGGTTCCTCAAGATCAAAGAAGAGGCTGCCAGGACAATGATAATATTTCAGACCCTCCCCCGCCTCCTCCAACAACAGCTCCTCGGGTTCTTCCAAATGAAGGTTATGCTAGTGCGATTGTCCCACCCCGAATCCGGGCGGGCAATTTCCAAATAACAAATGTGATGTTGACCTTATTGGAGCAGCGAGGGTACTTCGCAGGTGCTCCCCATCAGAATGCATATAAACATCTCAAGGGATTCGTGGATACCTGCTGGGGAAACAAACATACAAACGTATTGGAGGATGCATTGAGACTGATATTGTTCCCTTTTTCACTTAGAGGGAAAGCATTAGATTGGCTCGAAATACTACCCAACCATTTCATCACTACGTGGGATGAGTTGGTGGACAAGTTTATTGCCAAGTTTTTCTCACTTGGACATATGGTAGCTTTAAGGGATGAGATCTTAGCATTCAAACAGGAACCCAATGAGCCCCTTCATGAAATTTGGGAGATATATAGAACTATGGTCAAGGAATTCCCCAATAATGACATGACAGAAGCTATGATCCAACATGCATTTTATCAGCGTATAAACACGACCAATCAATGTGTGGTAAACCAGTTAGCTGGGGAAAATTTTATGAAGATGACATATGCAGAAGCCTGTGACATTCTTGATGAAATGGCTAACACTTCTTTAGCATGTTAAAGTCGGGAAAATGTTCCTCAAGGTGACCCGAGTGTGATCAATCTTCATAAGGAACTCCAAGACCATGGACAAGCCATACCTGAGTTAACAACAACTCTAACCAGCTTGCCAAAGCACAACTTCAGCAAATCCAAGGACCCAAGCAAGTAAATGCAATGGAAGGGTTCAATCTAATGGTCATAGAGAGAAGACAACGTGGCCAACAAATGCAAAGCAATAATGATCAACATGAGCAAAGTGGAAGTGGCTACAACAATGATAATTCATATGAAGACCAGAGTGAGGATGTAATGTATGCAAACAACTCTCAAGGGCAACGGAGCAATGCTCCAGACCAACAATGGAGATCTAAAGGGAATAATCAGAATTGGAACAATCAAGGGCAAGGAAACTGGAGCAATAATAACAATAACTCAAATAATTGGGGGAACAACAATTAGAGTTTGGGTAGAAACAACAATTGTAATGGCAATAACAAAAACAATTGGGGCGGAAATAGAAATCGGGGGTCGGGCTTTCAAAGGCCCCCAATGTATCAACAACCCAACAATCCACCTCCATATAAATCTCAAGGTCAAAGTTCGTCAAGCAATGAAATGGGGCGCATCGAGAATATGTTCAAACAGATGATGGAGAGGACTGCCAATTCTTATGCTCAAATTGCCTCCCACACTACCTCCATCCACAATCTTGAGGTTCAAATGGGTCAAATCTCGCAAGCATTGAGCACTCGCCATAAGGAGGCACTATCTAGTGACACGGTAGTAAACCCGAAGGGTGGGAACAATAAAAATACCGGTCATGCAATGACGATGACCACAAGGCACGATAGAGGTGGTGAAGCAAGTACCTCCAAGAAAAAGAGATTTGTGTGTGATGATGATGAAGTGCAAAATAATGATGTTCCAATAGTTGATGAGCAAGTGAGTGGAGAGCAATTGAATGGTGAAGTGAGGATTGATATTCATGACAACGAGGAGGAATCTCAAAATGATGCGAACCCGTTTAGGGAACACGTGATAGACATAACAGAGCTGGTAGTTCCAAAAGCCAAGGCCCCTTTGCCAAGGACTCCTCCACCTTATCCTCAAAGACTTGCAAAGAAAAAGAATGAAAACTAGTTCAAGAAGTTTATTGAGATTATGAAAAGCTTGTTAATCAATGTGCCGTTAGTGGAAGCTCTTGAGCAAATGCCAGGATATGCCAAGTTTACGAAAGACTTGGTGACAAAAAAGAGATCTATGGATTGTGAGACCATCAAAATGACTCATCAAATGAGTGCCATTGTGCACTCGATGGCTCCCAAGCTTGAAGATCCCGACACATTTACAATCCCTTGCACCATTGGGAGTGCAGATTTTGCAAAGTCCTTGTGTGATTTGGGTGCAAGTATAAATTTGATGCCTTACTCTGTATTCAAAACCAACTTCAATGCGACTGCAAATGGCTGATAGAACAATGAAGCGGGCCTTTGGTATTATTGATGATGTTCTTGTGCGGGTCGACAAGTTTATCTTTCCTACTGATTTTGTGATCCTCGACTACGAAGTCGACTATGAGGTGCCTATAATATTGGGAAGGCCTTTCCTAGAAACAGGGAAGGCCTTGGTAGATGTAGAAGCCGGTGAGATCACCTTCCGGGTGTGTGATGAAAAGATTATCTTCCACGTGTGCAAATCAATGAGGCAGCCGAATAGTACTAAGGTTTTCTCTTTTGTGGATATTGTGACGGAAGTGATAATTGATGATACAAGTGCAATGATCAATGTCGAAGATCCTATGGAAGCTGTTTTGTTGAACCACGAGGATGGCGTGAGGGGCTTGGTTGAATGTACAAATGCATTGCAAGGAATGGGATCCTACTCTTATGGTTCCCGTAAGCTCTCCTTGGACTTAGAAAATCAGAAGACTCCATCGACAAAGCCCTCAATGAGGAGCCACCAGCATTGGAGTTGAAGCTTCTCCCATCACATCTCAGGTATGAATTCTTGGGCCCTTCTTCTACATTACCTGTTATTCTTTCTGCTTGCTTAACCAAAGTGCAGGTAAAGTCCACTCTTGAAGTGCTTCAAAGAAGAAAAAAGGCAATTGGATGGACCTTAGTTGATATTCGGGGCATCAACCTCGCCTTTTGCATGCATAAAATTATACTTGTGAATGATGCAAAACCATCCGTGGAACATCAACGGAGGTTGAACGAGGCTATGCAAGAGTCGGTCAAAAAGGAGATTATCAAATGGCTTGATGCAGGGGTTATCCAATCTCAAACAGTGCATGGACTTCACCGGTGCAATGTGTGCCGAAAAAGGGGGGGTATGACTGTGGTGAAAAATGAGAAGAATGAGTTGATCCCTACTCGGACCATGACTAGATGGAGGGTATGCATGGACTACAAAAATCTGAACAAAGTGACCTAAAAGAATCATTTTCCATTGCCTTTTCTGGATCAGATGCTAGACAGACTTGCCGGGCGGGCCTACAATTGTTTCTTGGATGGGTACTCAGGTTACAATCAGATTCTTATAGCCCCAGAAGATCAAGAGAAAACGACCTTCACCTGCCCGTATGGGACCTTTGCATTCTCACGGATGTCGTTCGGATTGTGTAATGCACCCGCTACATTTCAGCGGTGCATGATGGCTATATTTACGTACATGGTTGAGGACTTCCTTGAAGTCTTTATGGATCATTTAAGTGTGGTTGGAGATTCATTTGAAGAATGTTTCCAAAATCTTGACAAGGTTCTAGCCCGATGTGAAGAGACAAATCTTGTGCTTAATTGGGAAAAATGCCACTTTATGGTCGAGGAGGGCATTGTCCTTGGCCATAAGATCTTAAAAGATGGAGTAGAAGTGGACAAGACGAAAATAGAAGTGATTTCAAAGCTCCCTCCCCCGACTTCTGTCAAGAGAGTTAGAAGTTTTCTTAGGTATGCGGGGTTCTACCGTAGGATCATCAAAGGATTTTCCAAAGTGGTGAACCCCCTATGCAAGCTATTAGAGAAGGATACAAAATTTTATTTCAATGAAGAGTGTATGAAGGCCTTTGATCTCTTGACGTATAAATTAACAACCACTCCAATAATTACCGCACCAAATTGGAGCTCTCCATTTGAGCTTATGTGCGACGCAAGTGATGTTGTGGTAGGACCGGTCTTGGGGCAATGGGTGAACAAGATATTTTATCTGGTGTACTATGCAAGCAAAACTATGAACGATGCCCAGGTTAATTATACAGTGACGGAGAAGGAATTATTAGCAATTATGTTGGCCATAGAGAAGTTTAGGCCTTATCTCATAGGTGCCAAAGTTATTGTTCATACCGATTATGCGGCGCTCCGGTATTTGATGACAAAGAAGGACTCAAAAGATAGACTGATGAGATAGGTTTTGTTGCTTCAAGAATTTGACCTCGAGATCATTGTGAAGTGAAAATCAGGTTGCAGATCATTTGTCCCGGCTAAAAGAGGAAGGGAGGCCCAAAGATGGTGTTGAAATTAATGATGCTTTTCTGGATGAGCAACTCCTCTCGGTTTCTTTGAATGATATGCCTTGGTTTGCGGATGTTGTCAATTTCCTTCTTACCGGCATTGTCCTGTGTGAGTTCTCTTCTAACCAAAGGAAGAAACTCAGACGGGACAGTTTGGACTATTATTGGGACGAGCCCTACTTGTTCAGATATTTCAATAATATAGTGATTCGTAGGTGTATCCCAGAGGAGGAGCAAGGGAGCACAGTTGATGCTTGTCATTTCTCTCCCTACGGTGGTCATCACGGTGGGGCGAGGACTGCTTCCAAGGTTCTTAGTTGTGGTTTTTATTGGCCAACCCGGTATACAGATGCCAGTGAGCTTGTCAAGAGATGTGATGAATGTCAGAGAGCTGGGGGAATATCAAAGAAGGATGAAATTCCCCTCACAACTATTCTTGAAGTTGACATTTTTGACGTGTGGGGCATAGACTTCATGGGCTCTTTTGTTAGTTCGTGTGGCAATACTTACATTCTGGTGGTGGTGGATTATGTTTCCAAGTGGGTCGAAGTCGTGGCTTTGCCCAACAACGAAGCCCAGAGTGTAGTGGCGTTCCTCAAAAACAACATTTTCACACGGTTTGGGACTCCTCGGGAAATTATCAGTGATGTGGGATCTCATTTCTGCAGTAGGACATTTGACACTTTGCTTGCAAAATATGGTGTCAATCACAAGGTCTCTACTCCTTATCACCCCCAAGCTAGTGGACAAGTGGAGGTTTCAAAGAGGGAAATCAAAAGCATCTTGTCAAAAACTGTGAATGCCAATAGAATGGATTGGTCAAGGAAGCTAGATGATGCGTTGTGGGCTTATAAGACTGCATTTAAGACTCAAATCGGTATGTCTCCGTACCGGTTGGTGTTTGGTAAGGCGTGTCATTTGCCAGTTGACCTAGAACATAAAGCATCGTGGGCCTTGAAGAGGTTAAATATTGAGTGGGATGTTGCAACAAATCTCCAGGTGGAACAACTCAATGAGCTAGATGAATTCCTGTTTCATGCTTATTCAAGCTCATTATTGTACAAGGAGAAGATGAAAAACTTGCACAATAAATATGCCAGAAACAAAGAATTCAAGGAGGGTGATTTGGTCCTTCTCTTCAACTCCTGGTTACGTCTGTTTAAAGCTTAAGTCCACATGGAGTGGTCTCTTTGAGCTAGTGCATGTAACACCTTTTGGTGCTCTTGACTTGAAGAACAAAAATGGTGAAATCTTCCGGGTTAATAGGCATTATGTGAAGCATTATTTGGGAAAGTTTGATCACAGCCACGTGGTGGCTTTGATAAAGTTTCAATGAGGATGGTAACCTGCATCGTGCCGCGACACTAAATCAGGCTCTTCTTGGGAGGCAACCCAAGTGATTTTTCTTTATTTTTTATTTTTCTTCATAGATTAGGCTCTTTTGAACTAACTGGTTGTGATATTTGTGTAGGAATTGTTGATGCAGTGCAGGACAAATACTAGAGAAATTTGGCTAAGTGTGTGATTGGACCGCTGACCGCGCTCAAAATTTCACGGTCAGCGAGGCTTTTCCGCGGGGGCGAGATTCTACAGTGGACGCGGACTTGCAAACGCAAAAATGTAATCTATCCGAAGTTTAGTCCACGTCCGGGGTGAATTTTTTGTGGTCAACGAACCCTGTTCCGTGGCCGCACCTAAAATTCCTCTCTCAACGGTGGCATCGCAGCATCAGCTCTTCAAAATGTCAAAAGCACGGACCGCAGTGGAATTTCGAAGTCGCGCCAGGTAATTCGGCGGGGTCCTTAGGTTTTAGTATAAATAGGAGGACCCCCATCCTTTTACACTTTTCACACCCTCACATTTCAAAGCCCCCTTTGCACTGTTCATCAACTCACTGTTGCATCTAGAATTCTTCTTTAGCAAGACTAGTTTCTACAACAAATTAAACATCTTGTATGCTCAATTTCTTAGTTTTAATCTTAGATTTTTCTTTTTCTTTTTAGTTAGGGTTATTACATGCCTAGAATCATAACCATGCTTTAATGTTGATAAAAATGAATGGGTAGTTATTTTTTATGCTAATGAGGAATTGTGGTGAATTCAAGAGATTGATAGCTCCAATTAAATGGTTAAACCTAGATATAGGAATACCCGACTTGAGCCAATTTCACTTGCACTTTTTGAACACCCAATTAGGCTTTGAGAAAGCCAATTCGGGAAAAGTCACTCAATTAGCGAGAGGTATAGAGTGAGTAATTAAGTGCGAGGTTATATCACGACCCCGGATACAACAAGCTTGTCCTAATTCTAGACTCCATTAGATACTCGCTTACGATGGATAGCGTGACAACTTTCTTAAGGGATTGAGTCTGTTTTTCTTTTTGTTTTGATATATGGTAGTAATGAATAAAAGTGACTCAAGTAAGATTCACTTGGAACCAACACATTTACCTTCGACCTCATGGTTAGAGACAAGTTGTAGACGATACTATCTCTAGTTGTGACCCTTTAAATCTTGAGTTGTCTAAAACTGTCATCAAGTGGCTTCTGTGGCCATATGTGAGTTTTCAATCATAGCTAGGGTTGTTTTGGGCTCTCGACTCTATTCTCTTTAACAATCCTGTGGCTTGAGAGGTGAGGTTTTGAATTGCAAGTCCAAGTGCCGTGCCAACAAGTCTAGAACTTGCCCCGAATGTTTTTCTAGGCGAAATTCTAAGTGTAGCTCGACTTGAGAAGTGATTATAGGCTCTTCTTGGTCCCATTTGAATTTGAAGACTTCCATAGCCTACCATTATAATATACTTAGTTAACCCCTTTGAGCCTAAGCCTTTTCGTTCAATAACCGCATTACAAGCCTTCATCTATTCTATAATGACCCTCTATTGGAACCCAATCTTTCCTTAGCATTCATGATGAACAATAGTCAAAAGCATAAGTTTGGGGGAGATACAAGGAAATTCAAAGTGATGAAAGGTTCAAAGAACAAAAAGAATTGATGAAAAGGAAAGGCAAAGAAAAGGATGAAAAGCCAAAAAGAAACATGTCAAAAGAAAAGCAAAGGTTTAAAGGATTCAATAAAACAATGTTGAAAGGCTCGGAATGATGAGAAAAGGATAAAAATGAGCGTCAAATAGAAGAAAGAGCGACAATGTGTCTCTCTAGTTCCCCCAAGGAATAAGAAAATGACTCAAAGAGTCAAGAAATCATGAGCCGAATTGCGAAAATGGAGTGCTTAAGGAAAGATGATATAATCATAGTTCATTATGTCCGACCTTGATCCAAAAAGCCTTCATTACATCCCGCTAAATCCCTATAGGATTTCAAGTTGAGTGAGCTTAATTAGTGGTGATTTACATGAGGGGAAATCCTATGGTACTTAGAGCCGGGCTCGTGGCATTCTTTTGAGAGTGATGAGCGCACTTCTTGACATCCCCAGTTTTGAGTGTAAATTATATAAGGTGAGATGAGCTCATGGAGAGTAGAGGACAAAGAGTTTGGAATCCACAGTGACCTACGTGAGAGAGCGAGTCTCTTTGATGAATTGAGTCAACTCTTGAATCTTTTGTGTCACATTAGACCTATGGAACTCAGAAAGTCATTGCATAATGTTGTCAATAATGCATTTGTGTTGAGGTTAATTGTTAGTCCTAATTGAAGCTTGATAAAGTTACTTTAGGACAGCTGAAATTCTACTTTCTTGTTCTTGTGGAGGTGGGAATTATCTTGTTTGCTTAAGGACAAGCAAAAGCTTAAGTTTGGGAGAGTTGGTAACTAGGGATTTTAACCTACTATTTACTCTTTTTTGTTTAGGTTTTGGGTAAAAATGCGTTAAGGTATTCCCGAAAACTAACTCAAGGTGCTTACTTGCAGGTTTTTGTCAAAACGAGGCAAAGAAGCCAAAACAAACTCACGAAGGAGCCAAACTTTCACTATCCCTAAAAATTACAGAAGCGCTGTCAGCGCCATTTTTTATGCTACAATGTTAGTTCTTCCGCTGAGGCGTATTACAAGAGGGATACCATAGAAGTGAGTTTTAGAGAGATGAAATTGCACTAATTGTTGACCGCTGACCGAGTTACTATGGCGCGGCCGCGAAACCATTGATGCGGCCACAAACATAATTGCGCTGAGAGCGGAAGTTAAGAAGCAAAGACCTGGAAACCTGAGGCCAAGCAAAGAACGCGGTCCGCTTCATTATTGCGTGGCCGCGAAGCAGCCTGACACTGAGGCAGTAAGAAATCCGCTGGGAGCAAAATCAAAGTTCAGAGAGTTTTCATCAAAGCTAAAACGAGGAACGCGGTTCGCGAACATTTTATGCGGCCGCAAATAAAGATTACGCAGACGCAGTCGATTTTACGCTGTCCGCAAAACCCAGCCTAGTCCAAGTCCAAATCTGAAGTAACGCGATCCGTGCTCGTTATTGCGCGGCCACGAAATTCCATTCGCTGAGGCGCCCGTTATTTCGCTGACAAAAGAAACCTCCGTAGGGGCATTTTTGTCCAGTAATTTTAGTTGTGTATAAATAGTTCTTTTTCACATTTTTAGGTCATCTTTTGTATTAGAGAGCTCGGGAACAACAACACTTTTCCACTTTTGAGTAATTTTAGAGTAGCTTTAGCTTATAACTTTAGATTTTGTTCTTGTAATTACTTTTTATGGCTATTAACTCATCTCCATCTTTGATTTCTACCTTACTTATGAGTATCTAGACCCATTATCTAGGGTTGTGACCCAACCCTAGTGTGGGTATTTAATGGGTCTTCAGTTTAGGGCTTATTTGTTTATGGGTTAGTGATATTTAGCTTGTTTCATGTTTTATCTGTTAAATTAATGGTTGCAAACACTGATTCGTGCCTTTTTGACAAGGGATCTTCTTGAGAAAGAGAGCCCAAGTCTAGGTAAAATAGGCTAACCAGGAATTGGGGTGAATTCAAGAGATTGATAGCCCCAATTAAAGGGTTAAACCTAAGATAGTAATACCCGAGTTGAGCCAATTTCACTTGCACTATTTGAACACCCAATTAGGGTTGAGAAAGCCAATTCAGGCAAACTCACCCAAACTACCGAGAGGTATAGAGTGAGTAATTAAGTGTGAGGTTATATCACGACTCCAAATACAACAAGTTTTTCCTAAATTCTAGATCCCATTAGATACTCGCCTAGGTGTAAGTCACTTCCCTAGTGCTTTTTATCAATTGAGAAAAATCCTTACAAAAACATTGTACTTGTCACACCTCCTTTTTCCACTACCCCCAGATTGATGAAGGGTAGTAAGGGAGTTTTTCCAATTAAAGTGACATTATTCAGATTTGGGA